>CAJNDS010001691.1:350539-363039 GCA_905221605.1 Symbiodinium natans | reverse complement strand
ACCTGGGATGGGTTTAGGCTTTGGGGTCTAGGGTTTAGGTTTTAGGGTTTGTAGGGTTTAGGGTTTAGGGTTCAGAGTCTAGGGTTAGGGGTTTGTGAATGCTGGAAGACTTGCGGCAAGCGTAAGGCGGCTTCACGTTAGCTCCGCCCGGGGCTGCGTTCTGGCCCTGAAAGAGCAAAGTTTCCCTATTGAACTGTGAGACAACCTGAACGAAACACTAAACCCTAAACACTAACGCCAAAACTTGCGTCCCCCCATCAGTCTCGCCACTCCCGTTGACTTCCGCCAGACCCTCCTTATGAGGCGCATTTTGGAACTCGGGGGGTGGGGGGGGGTGGGGCCGGGAGGCCTCCACTAACGGACATCGATCATGAGCCGGGTTTCCCGAACCGCACGGTTTGGGGCTGAGGATTTAGGCTTGAGTGTTCCAGGGCTTAAAAAACCAATTTCAAGTGTCATGCCCCTCACAGCCACCCCTGCCCTGCAACGCTCACGGTAGCTAGGTTTCACATCGAGCTTCCCGCGGCACCCAATTCTATATCCCCCTTGGGAATTATGATTTTTTATATTTGTTTCTATAAAACCCAAAGAGGATATGACAAATGTCATTCTTATTAAGGTTCTAAGGGGAGTGTGGAATTCTTGCATCAGGAAGTGGTTTGGTGACAGCGACGAGTGGACCCGGGAGAAGGCAGGGTTCTCTCGAGTTGTCATCTTGTGTCTTGTTCCCGGTTGCAACATTCTAGAGCTGTAAAGCACGGTGAGAATTTTCGTTGATTTTCACTCAAGAAACAAGATTGTAGGAGGATTCAGAGGTTTTGAAGCACGCTCCTGCCTTTGCGCTCGAGAGAATGTCTCAGGGGCTGCAACGCATGAGGCAGACTGGCAATGCCCCGACTTCTTTCTTTCTTCCTTTCTTCATTTCTTTCTTTCCTTCCTTCCTTCCTTCTTTCTTTCTTTCTCTCTCACTCTCTCTCTCTGATTGTCTTATCAGGAAGTTTCCTTTCAACTTCCGCTTAAAGGCTTCATAAGGGTTTTGCGAGAGGAAAACATGCGTGTCATGTAGCTCTCGATCAATCGGAAACCACGAAGGACTCCCTAAAGACATGCAACGATTAGGAAAAAAGTCGACCTGAACCCTAAACACTAAACCCTAAACCCTCAACCCCTAAACCCTAAACCCCTAAACCCCTGAACCCCCTGAACCCCTAAACCCTAAACCCCCATAGCTCGAGGCCCTACCGCTACACTTCGACTTCGTAGTGTTGGACGTTTAGTTGAAGGGATGTTTCCCCCTTATACGAGCAGTCTTTACTAGGCACTATAGTAGCCGGTTTAGGGTTTAGGGTTTAGGGTTTAGGGTTTAGGGTTAGGGTTTAGGGCCCCCGATTAGAATCCCTATAGGACTGCTCGCATAAGGGCGAACTGATCAGGGGCTTTAGGGTGGTTTTGGGGCATCGGGTGGGTTCCCGACCGCATGCCCTACTTGGAGATTCATGGTACTTAGGAACCCACTCATACCTGTATCTATAACGCAATGAGAACCCTATTGAGGCACTTAAGGGGCTCAGAAGCGGCTGATAAGTACAGCTACGGCGGAAACCCGAAACCCTAAACCCCAAACCCTAAGCCCTAAACCCTAAACCCTAAAGCCCTAAACCCTAACTTATTGGGTTCATGAGTACCCTGAACCTCCCAGTAAGCCTGTCCTGCTGTTTGGTCAGGTTCTCCGTGTCCTGAACGGCATCCACCGCCTCCTTTCCAACGTCGCGGCTTGGTGGAGCCAGCATGCGCACGCGGTCAGAAAGCCCTCAACGCTAATTTTAGGCCTAGCGGCACGGGCCGGCCCCCGCCCCGCAAAACAGGAAACCTCGAAGTGGGCATCGTTTTGTTTTTGTTTTTCTGCTCCGTCTTTATTCCGCTGCCCTGTCTGTCACCCCCCCCCCTCTCTCCTCTCTCACCATCTCTCTCCTTCTGTCTATGTTGGTGTCTCCTTTTCTTTTTGTCCGTTTCCATGTCAATTCAATGTATTGCTCCCTTTCTCGTTTCTCGCTTTCTTTCTTGCTCCCACTCTTTCTCCCTTTCTCCCTTTGCCTCTTTCTCCCTGTGTCCCTCTTTCCCTCTCTCTCTCTCTCTGTCTCGCTCGCTCTCGCTCTCTCCCTCTCGCTCTCACTCTCTCTCTCTCTCTCTCTCTCTCTCACTCTCTCTCTCTCTCTCTCTCCCTCCCTCTCGCTCTTCCCCTTCCCCCCCCCCCCCCCCCCCCCCCCCCCCCCCCCCCCCCCCCCCCCCCCCCCCCCCCCCGCCCCGCGCGCGCGCGCACGCGCACCCGCATCAGGAGCATCATTGGGGTTGGTTTGGGAGCCCAAAAGACATTCTAAGCATGCGTTTTGCCTTCGAAAAACCTTCAGAAAACGCTGTAAACACGTGTTTTTGAGCTTGGGAAGCCTTTTGGAACCGAGGAAGAGAGAGCATCATGAGCATCAGCGGCCTCCCCCAGGCCATCCGAAACCTCCTGAAACACGCCGATTATATGTGCTTGAACGCTTGCGTGCCCACCAAACCCCCAAAAGCAAGACCCCGAATGCCCTTAAGCGCATTCGGGGTCCTGCTGTTCGGGTGTTTTGTAGGCACGAAGCCGTTCGAGCGCGTAAAATGAGCGATTTTAGGGGCGTTTTTACGTGGACCCACAAAACACTCGGTATTTACGAGGTTTTCTGCTGTTGGAACACCCCCCCAAACCGAGCATCATGAGCATCAGCTGGGTCTCTGGGCCGTCGGCCCCGGAGGCCCACGAAGCCCATGAGAAGCGATGGCTCGATGATGCGCCCGGACCCCCGCGCATCAGCAGCATCAGCAGACCCCCCCCCCGGACGTGGGTTTCGATGATGCGCACTTTGGGGGCGGGTCAAGGGCAACAGGGGTGGGGGTCGGAGGCACGCGTGAAAAACCTCATAAAAACACGGTATTTACGGTGATTTCAGCGTTTTTCAGCGTTTTTTATTGCCTTGGGGCCGCGGGCCAGGGCTGCTGATGCTCATGATGCTCGCCTGGTTTTGGGCTTCCGGTACCCCCCCAAACCTTGAAAAACGTGGTTTCGGCCTGGCGCGCGCCCCATGTGAAAAGCTAGGGCCGATGATGCGCGCCCGTGAGGGTTTAATGGGGTGCTGAGGGTGTTTTGTGGCCTCGGTTTTTCGTAAAAACCCATGGTTTTTTCGAGGTTTTCGTGCTTTTCGCACCACCGCGTGTTGCGTCCCCTTGGATGCCGTTTTGGAGGCCTCCCGAAGCGCCCCGCGCGAATTTGAAGCAATTTTGGGCGGGGTCGGCGGCTCGGGCGCTCGCCCCTTAAAGCTAGCGCTTTAGTGCGACGCGGGCTCCGCCCTGGACCACGGGCGGCGCGGGGGCCGGATTTAAGAGCCTCCGGCTCAAGCCGCCGACCCCGCTAAAGCATAGTTGAAAGGTTTAAACGCGCTCGTCAGCTCAAAGGATGCCAAAAGTTGATTTGCTTGAGCCTCTGTGAAACGTTGGGGGGGGAGGGGGGGTAGGGGGTAGCACCAGGACCCAAACAGGAGCTGAAGCCAGCTTGCAACCGGAGAGGGGTGGGGTAAGGGGGGGGGGTTTGGGGGGTGCTGCGTCGGTTGCGGAAAGAAAGGGGTTGAAGCCAAGCCCCCAGAGGGGGTGGGGGGGGTAGGGGGGAGGGGGGGGGGGGGCTGGGTGGGTTTTTTCTCAAAGGACCCCTATGTCCTGTGCGAAACCACCTATGGTCCGTGAGTTTATGCGGTGTGGGTGGCCTGGCCCATGGAAAAGCTGCCGGGTACCCCCCCCCCCGCGTTTTGGGGGGGTAAGGAGGGAAAGAGGGAGGATTCCACCTCCTTTGCCCAACACGCCGCCAGGGTCGGCGGATAAACCCTAAGCCCTGAACCCTAAACCGTAAACCCTGAACCCTAAACCCTAAACCCTAAATACCCCAAACCCTAACCCTAAACCCTAAACATGAACCCCTCGGACAGAACGTTCCGTGATTGTGAAGCTCAGCCCTACACCCTTCAGTGCAGTCGCCTCAGCCGGACAACCCGCCCGGCCCTTTTCCACTTTTCTGGTCCCCCTGAGGGTCTTGGTAGCCCAGCGGCACCCTTCACCCTAAACCCTAAACCCTAATAAAATGACCAACCCCAAACAAGGGTGCCCTTATTATGGTTGCTGGGATACCTTGAGGCTCATGGCACTTGTTAACAAATTATGACTGCACTGCTAACCCACTTATAAGCCCGTGAAGTGCCCTAAGATGGTTACAAGTGCAGTTTTAGTCTGGCTATAATTGGCTAGCAAGTGCCATGAACCTCCAACCTCCAAGTACCAGGGGGTAAAACCCTAAACCCTAAAGCCCAAACCCTTAACCCTAAGACCTAAAAACCCAAGCCAAGCCTCGCAACGCACCTCAAAAGCTAAGGACTTCACGTATCCCGGGCGCAGCTGCGCCTCCTGGCAAGAGCGGCTCTTGTTGGGTTTTGGGGGCGGTTTTGGGGGGCGGTTTCGCGCGCTCAAACCCTAAACCCTAAACCCTAAACCCTAACCCCTAACCCCTAACCCGTAACCCCTAACCCCTAACCCCTAACCCCTAACCCCTAACCCCTAACCCCTAACCCCTAACCCCTAACCCCTAACCCCTAACCCCTAAACCCTAAACCCTAAACCCTAAACCCTAAACCCCAAACCCTAAACTCTAAAACCCTACAATCCATGAAAGGGTAAAGCATCTCAGGAGCCCCAGCGCAATCCCCGCAACAGCCCCACAACAAGAAAGACGAGATAAGCAGCTACAGTAAAGGGCTTGGGTGGGGGGGAAAGTGGGTACAATGTGGCCACGCCTGGCCTTTTGCTGGCAGTTTGGGTGGGTTGCAGGTTTAAGTTGAAGCTTCGGTCAGGGCTTTCTGCCCAGCCCAGGATGCGAACGACTTCGCATACGTTTATGCGAAGCCGCCAGGGAATCGGAATCGTCGCGGCCGCTATGATCCTTGGATTGAAAGGGATGGGTGGATGGCCGCATGTTGCCACCATCCCACTTCTCGGCTCTATCTTCAGTCGTAGCTGAGAGAGTGCTAGCCATCGAGGCACAAGTTAGGACTGTTTGCAGAACACCCGAAACTACGCAGCAAGTCTTACTTTGGGAGGAATTGTCGGGCCATGTCCCGGATGCAGCACCACAAGGAGAGCGACATAGGAGGCTGCACCAAAAGCATCTCAACACCAAGCAGCGAGGAGGAGGAGGAGGAGGAGGAGGAGGAGGAGGAGGAGGAGGAGGAGGAGGAGGAGGAGGAGGAGGAAGAACCGGTTTTAGATGGATATCACAGCAGCCGCAGCATTCGAAACACACCCTACGTGTTCACGAAAGACAGGTTGCAGCAAGCAGATGGAGATGTTCGGACCACTTGCCCCAGTACTCAAATGGGTGTGCAGACCAGGGAGGGTGGGCCACGTGACGCCGTCAAGCGCTCAAAGCCCGACACGCCCGCTCGTACCACTTGGCAACTGTAGGATTGTTTGAAACTATGTCCCCCAGAACTATTTTGTATTTTTGTTTATGTAAAACCCAAGAGGATATTAAACATACTATTTTTATTGAGGTTCTAAGGGGAGTATAGTCACTCCCTGTGCGGTTCAAAACGGTTCCGGGCATCGAATTCACCAACCTGGAGGGCCCATTCTGGAACTTTCCGCACCGGCGCGGCATTTTTATCCAAAAACTTTTCGCCGCAGAACAAAGCCAGCATGTACAGTGCCAGGAGGCACTTTGGCAAGCGCGTTGCAGCTCCAGCATGTAGTGAAAGTTGACATAGGTTGACATAGATTTATAACTTCAAAACATCCGGCTGCCTGTGTTGGATCCTCGGGTTCAGCGCATCAAGAGCATCAAGAGCTCGCTGGTTTGGCGGTGCTGCTAGGTTTTTTGTAGGACACGACATTTTGCCTAGATTTGGCGACCTCCTTGTTGGCATGTTTCGGCCTAGAGTTGGCCGCACGGGGCTTTGACTACCTCCAGGGCAGACCATTTCGGAAGTGGAAGAGACATGTCGCCCCTACACCCTAAACACTAAACCTTAAGCCCTAAGCCCTAAGCCCAAGCCCTAAGCCCTAAGCCTTAAAACCCAAAACCCTGAACCCTAAACTTCTAAACCCTAAACCCTAAACTCTAAACCCTAAACCCTAAACCCCAAACCCTAAACCCTAAACCCAAAGCCCAAGCCTTCGTCTCCCCAAAGCCTCACATGCCAAGCCCTCAAGTCCCAAAGCCTCGAATGCCAAGGGTTTAGGGTTTAGGGTTTAGGGTTTAGGGGTTAGGGGTTTAGGATTTAGGGTTTAGGGTTTAGGGTTTAGGGCTCTTGGGCGGGCTGCAGGTTTTTCACCTCTGCGAGAAGTATATGACGTCGAGCACCTCCGCGAAGATCGAGACACTCACGCATGAGGCACTGCGCAAAAGCTGCTGAAGGACACGTGCTGTGAATTGGCAAAGGGAGCGAACAGACGTATATATGTATGTATATATATATATGTACAGATACACGCACACACACACACACACATATATATATATATATATATATATATATATATATGCTTTGAGCGGCCGTAGCCCGCCAAGCCCCGCAGCCCAAAACCCCAAAACCGCAAAACTCCAAGACATTCCAAAGAGCAAAGGCAGTAGCCCCATAAGGCCTCCACCGCCCCAAAAACCCGGACCCTGCAACCTACATCGCCTTAGGGCTTAGGGTTGAGGATTTTGGGCTTACAGAGGCTTTAGGGCTTTCATCCCGGCTTCCATCCCGTAAATCCCACAGCCCCAGAACCTACCACTCCAATTTTTCAGCTTTCCGAAAGGCCTAGAAATACAAACTGGAGAGGGTGGAGCTTCCCTTGCAGGCGTCGCACCATGAGACGATGTATACTGACGACATGTGCGCCGATGGCAGCCATCGGAAGGGCTGCAAGAAGGCTTATGGACGGAGAAAGTGTGAGATACTTGGCTGATTGTTGAGGGATCTTCGTTTCTGAGAGGTCATCTCGAAGGCATGCCACATGTGCGTGCACCAGAAGTTGTCCGTGTCTGAGCACCCTGCAGACCCGAATCTGCCGCTGGATGTTGAGAGTTCAAGGGCGTTGAGCTAGCCGAGGCTTCGTAGCACCCAAGATGGGATGCCGTCGGGGGTCCTTTGGGGGTCTTCTGTCGGGGTCTGAGGACCCGCGGTCGACTGCTAGTGCTGCTTCCCTGAAGAAGATGCCGCTCAAAAACTCCAAAGACTGGATCATCTGGCGAGAGGTTTAGCTTACCGTAGACTCCAGAAAGTTGGAACATGGCTTAAGGGTGATTAGAGCTGCGATTCCCTTGAATCTACCTTTTGGGGCATGGGGATAAGGATGCTCCGACTTCTTTGCGTTTACTGTAGGGTTTGGGGTGGATTGTCTGAAGATTCTCGGACACCAACTCCGCTTGGTAAGAGGGTGTCGCATGGGTTTGGATGGGACCTCCTCCAAGGGAATTGGCCCACGACGACCCGGACGAGGCGCAAACCAACGCAGACAACTACTGCTTCTTCATCAACGACATGGCTGCCATGAGCTCAGCGCAGCTTTTTCGAGGTGCACCCAGTTGAAGTATACTTTCCCGAAGCAAGCCGAAGCCAAGCACGCAAGTCCAACGCAAAGCAAGGTGTGCTCACCCCCCGAATCCAGCCCCCCAAGCCCGTAGCCCATAAAGCAGCCCAAGCAAATCAGGCCGACCCACCCCTCTCAGCTAGCCAGGAGCATGAGGGTTTAGGGTGCAGGGTCTAGGGTCTAGGGTTTAGGATTTAGGGTTTAGGGTGCAGGGCTTAGCTTAGGGTTAGGAGTACACAAGGAAGCCGCCACTGCACTTGCATCTGCAACCCAGGCTCGGGCGAGCCCCTCACCCCCGGCCCCGGACCCTCCCACAAGCTTCCACCCGCCCTCAATTCGGGGTTTAGGGTTCAGGGTTCAGGGTTTGGGGTTTAAGGGTTTAGGGTTTAGGGTTAGGGTTTAGGGTTTAGGGTTCAGGGTTCAGGGTTTAAGGGTTTAGGGTTTAGGGTTCAGGGTTTAGGGTCTAGGGTTTAAGGGTTTAGGGTTTGCGAGAATGAGGGACCCCTAAGAGGGACCCCAAATGGATCCCGCTCGAATAGGGACCCCCACTAAGGTACCCCCCCCCCCCCCAAAATTCCGGTCTAAAATCCTTCAAGAAGCGGAAGCCAGCATTTAGGGTTTAGGGTTTGGGGTTTAGGCTCTTGCCCTAGCACCCAAACCTTCTTCTGATGAGGGCAGGGTTGGGATTCAGGGATTCGGGGATCCATTGAGATGCTCCGTAGGGCTTGGAGGCTTGCCCAGAGCGCTGGTGCGGTTGTCAGGTTCCCTAAACCCTAAACCCTAAACCCTAAACCCTAAACCCTAAACCCTAAACCCTAAACCCTAAACCCTAAACCCTAAACCCTAAACCCTAAACCCTAAACCCTAAACCCTAAACCCTAAACCCTAAACCCTAAACCCTAAACCCTAAACCCTAAACCCTAAACCCTAAACCCTAAACCCTAAACCCTAAACCCTAAACCCTAAACCCTAAACCCTAAACCTAAACCCCAAACCCCAAACCCCAAACCCCAAACCCCAATCCCCAAACCCCAAACCCTAAACCCTACACCCTACACCCTAAACCCTAAACCCAAAACCCTACTAAGGGAGCTGATCGACACCGGCACTGAGGGGGGAGGGGGGGGGGGAGGGGTGGGCGCGACTCTGCGGTTGCAGGGCTTACTTGAAGAGAGTCCCTCAAAGCTTTCAGCACAGCGATGTGACAGCCTGGCGCCTTCACTGACATGTTCTCTTCTTTTCGGGATCTTGGAGCTGGCTTTTTTGTAGCTATTGCGTTGCATGCCTTCTGGGCATATTGCTCTTATCCACGAATTGCCGACGAGTTGTGTCCATGAACCGTCAAGTGGCATTTAGGGATAGTTGTGTTTTTGGGGTCCTGGTCGGCCCTTAGTCAGTCTCCTTTGCCAGGCAAGCTCAGCAAGTGCTCTTGAACCCTTCAACCCTAAACCCTCAACCCTAAACCCTCACTGGATACGAACAGCTCGAGACCCACCCCAAAAGCCTGAAATCTCTCGCTCCTGCCTTATCACGATATCCAAAAGTCCCGAGCGTTTAGGGTTTCGGCCCCAGACTCAAGCCTTCGCCATTAACAGCCCCTCAAAGAGGGCTCCACAGAATGCCATGCACCAGCGACTAGCGGACCAGTGCTACAGGGCCTCTCCCCTGATGCTATCATATGTCCCAACACGGCCCTCTCCCCTACTGTTCTCGTATGCCCCCCCTAAGATGCTAAGATGTAGAGTTTAGGGTTCAGGTACATCGTGCTCCCCTCCTCTGCCGAAAGATCCCAAGGGCCCATGAGGCGAAGCCAGCACTGCAGGGGTGTCTTTGCGCACGAGGCCAGAGGTGCCAAAAAGGTGCGAGGGGGGGGGGGGGGGGATGCCATTTCCTCAGCCCCCTTACCCTTTCACCCCTAAGCCCTAAACCCTAAACCCTAAACCCCAAACCCCAAACCCCAAACCCCAAACCCTAAACCCTAAACCCTTTTCAAAACTCTAGGCTGCCTACACAAATTGCCCATCATGCCCAGTTGCGCCAAGGAGCCGGAGCTCCAGGGGCATTGCCTGGCTGCAAATCTTCCTGGCCTGCACCTCTTCACCTTGTGCCCTGGTGCCGGGTTTAGGGGTTTAGGGTTTAGGGTTTAGGGTTTAGGGTTTAGGGTTTAGGGTTTAGGGTTTAGCGTTTAGGGCCGTAATCCAGGAAGTCTGGCATGTTTTAGGGGTTTCTGATTTGGAGAAGGTGCAGTAGCCTTTGCATCTCTAAGCCGTCTGGGCACCTGCCCGAAAGGGAACTTGAGAGAAGCTCTCGAGATGTTTTTGGACCATTCGCAGGCATCTTCGGGGGCTTTCAGGGCGCCCAAACCCTAAAACCCTAAAGACCTAAACCCCAAACCCTAAACCCTAAACCCTAAACCCTAAACCCTAAGCCTTAAACCCTAAACCCTAAACCCTGCCTCTGCTTGCAAAGATCCAAGGCAAGAGAAGTGCGACCGCAGCTTGAAGGCGGATCTTCGGGCCTTGCCTCTACCTGCCTACGATATTGTAGGGTTTAGGGTTTAGGGTTTAGGGTTTAGGGTTTAGGGTTTAGGGTTTAGGGTTTAGGGTTTAGGGAATAGTTGCTTAAGGCCCCCCCCAAAAAACAAAACAAGGAAGACATTCTGCTTTAAAAGGGGTTAAGAGTAACATAGAGAGTATGACCTTTCATTCTCTGGGGGTTCTTAGTCTCTTTCTAGTTGCTTAACCCAAAAGGGTAGTATGGCGATTTCTCTAAATATGGTCCTTCTTGGGGTCCTCATTATAAGGCGGCCCCTCTTATTTAGGGTACCCAGACAGGGGCCGTAATTTAGAGAACTGAACATATGGGGATGATTACCTTTTTAGTCTTTAGGGGTTCTTAAGGTAATTAGTAGGGGTTCTTAAGGTAACCCTAAACCCTAAACCCTAAACCCTAAACCCTAAACTCTTAACCCCTAAACCCTAGACCGCAGGAGGTCGTGTCGCTGAGTCCCGTACCTGCGCCCTCCAAGCGCTTCAAGCGGTGCGTTCCGCGTGGAGCACGAAAACGTTGCTTAAGACACTCACCCAAAAAATATGTAGATACTCTTCCTTAGAAGGGTGATACAGGGGATATTATGTCTTTATTTGGGTAAAACAGGGTTTCCAGAGCTTCTTTCTGGGGCTTGTTGTTGGGGCTGGTGGCGCCCTAAACCCTAAACCCTAAACCCTAAACCCTAAACCCTAAACCCCTAAACCCTAAACCCTAAACCCTAAACCCTAAACCTTAAGCCCCAGCATGGCAGTCGGCAGGACTTCCTGGGCAGCCACTCTGCATCAGAGCCACAGGCAGGGTGGCAGGGTGTGGGTTGAAGCTTCCCTGCTTCGAAATTTAGGGTTTAGGGTTTAGGGTTTAGGGTTCAGGGTTCAGGGTTTAGGGTTTAGGGTTTAGGGTTTAGGGTTTAGGGTGCTGAGTTTTGTTTTTTCAGGATGTGTTCGCAGTGTCTTGCAAGTTGTGCAGCCCATGAAGCAGAGACTCCCCAAGCTCGGCCGTAGAACCCGAACCTCCGACCCTACCCATCCTTCCCATCCCTACCCTCGAGATCCCTTTAGACGTGCTGGTTTAGGGTTTAGGGTTTAGGGTTTAGGGTTTCCGAGCTGCTGGGCCACGGGGCCACCTAGGGTTCAAGGTTTAGGGTCTAGGGCGGAGCTTTGGAGCTTCGGGGGTGATGGCTTTGGGACAGAGAAGACGTGTGCATCGGCTGAAAAGGGGCGTGTCTCACAATATTAGAGCTGCCCCTCCGTGGGATGTAGTCTTTGGAGCGTTTTTTGGAGTATCTTAAGCCCGTCTTAAACCTTCAGAGACGATGATTTTATGGCGGGCCCTAGCCGAAAGAGCTTGAATCAAGGGCCTGGGCATAAGGGCCTAAGGTCAACACCCTTTTTTGGCACATCCTGAACATAGACGTAGACCGTTCTTAGAGGAGGCAGGATTTAGCTCGGTCTCAGCCGTTGATGGAACCCTGTTACAAATCATACCTTTCTGTGGTCCTTGGGCCCTTGTTCCTTTTTCCAGGGTTTAGGTTCCCTAACCCAAAAGTGCAACTCTTGGGTCTGTCGTTGTTCTCAAGCCGCGCCGCGCTCCCGCAGATTGCCTTCATCGTGTCCAGCATCATGCAGGGGCTGGCGCACATCCACCAGCAACATGTTCCTGGGCTTCATCGTGATAAGCCCAACCTTAGGGTTTAGGGTTTAGGGTTTAGGGTTTAGGGTTTAGGGTTTAGGGTTTAGGGTTTAGGGTTTAGGGTTTAGGGAATCCTGAACCTCAAGCCCGGACCTTGTTTGGGGTTAACCGCTCAGGGCCTAGGGCCTCTGAATGCTTCTGTTTCTTTTTTTTCGGGCTCTGGGAAACCCTAAACCCTAAACCCTAAACCCTAAACCCTAAACCCTAAACCCTAAACCCTAAACCCTAAACCCTAAACCCTAACACCTAAACCCTAAACCCTAAACCCTAAACCCTAAACCCTAAACCCTAAACCCTAAACCCTAAACCCTAAACCCTAAACCCTAAACCCTAAACCCTAAACCCTAAACCCTAAGCCCTAAACCCCCAGGTCTTCCATCGAGACATCACGGATGGCGGCCCGGCATGACTTACTGTCCCCCACCCTGAACCCATGTGGCGAGTTTGCTAAGTTGTGGGAACGTGTGCCCTTAATAATGAAAATAGAATAATAATAATAATAATAATAAAATAATAAAATAATAGAATAATAAAATAATAAAATAATAAAATAATAAAATAATAAAATAATAAAATAATAAAATAATAAAATAATAAAATAACAAAATAATAAA
>CAJNDS010001691.1:343039-345539 GCA_905221605.1 Symbiodinium natans | reverse complement strand
GTTCTACACCGGCTTGGGGCATCAAGCCCCAAGTCGCTAGTTCCAAGAACGCCGTCGAAACAGCAGCTGAAGCCATCCACTCCCAACACACACCCTTTAGTTGCTGCCTGCACGGCGGGCTGTGTTTCGGAAACGCCCTAGACCCTGAACCCCCTGAAGCTTAAGACCTCATCCCTGCGGGCCGCCGGATTCAGAACAACGAGCTCACAGGCGGAAAAAAGGGTTCTTAAAACCACCCGTTTTGCTAGTGGTTTAAAAAAAACCCTCTTCTGCCAATTTTTTTGAAACCCTCTTCTGCCCTCTTCTGCTAGTTTTTAAAGAAACCTCTAAGGGCCCTAAGACTCTGGGAAGTCCAGTTTGCCTGTTTTGCCTCTTGGAGTTCAGGAGCTCAGAGGGCTTAAGGGGTCCTTGAAGACTAAAACCTTCTACTAAACCCTAAACCCTAAACCCTAAACCCTAAACCCTAAACCCTAAACCCTAAACCCTAAACCCTAAACCCTAAACCCTAAACCCTAAACCCTAAACCCTAAACCCTAAACCCTAAACCCTAAACCCGAAACCCGAAACCCGAAACCCTAAACCCTAAACCCTAAACCTAAAACCTAAAGCCCTAAACTCTAAACCCTTACTAAACCCTTAGTAAACCCTAAACCCTAAACCCGAAGTCCTAAACCCTAAACCCTAATCTCTAATCCACAGACAGCCAGGGCTTTCTTCGGCCATCCGCGGCAGAGGCGCTAATGTCCGACTGGCTGGATCAGACCGAAAAGCAGGACTGCAGTTAGGGCGGTTTAAGGTTTAGGGTTTAGGGTTTAGGGGGTTTTGGGTTTCAAGGGCTTAGGCATGCTTAGGCGGCTTCGTGCTGAATGCAGAGTTGCTCCCCCTCCCGCCCACCAGGAGTTCCCTGAAAGCCCCGACAGTCCCCACACCTGTCCGGTATGTGGGTTTCGAGGTGGGCTGTTTCTTTTCACCGACCCTGAACCCTGAACCCTGAACCCTGAACCCTCAACCCTAAACCCTAAACCCTAAACCCTAAACTCTAAACCCTAAACCCTAAACCCTTGACCCTGAACCGCAAAGGATGGTAGGGGGTTTGTGGGGTTTAGGGAAGTTTAGGGCCAAGTTTAGGGTTAGGGAGGGCGGGCTTCTACGAAGGCCAGCTAAAGCTAAAGCCCTGCTACTGCTTCAAGGGATTTAGGGGGCCTTTAGGGTTTAGGGTTCAGGGTTTGGGGTTTAGGGTTTAGGGTTTAGGGTTTAGGGTTTAGGGAGCATGAAAAGCATTGAGAGCATGATTCTGGTGATGGGGTTACTTGGGTTACTTCAGCCCTGGCCCTTTCATGCCCGCGCTCGGAACTTTGAGCCACCAGCCCAAATCGCCGTGAGGATCTGTCAAAGGCCCTGCTCAGGCGGGCACTGGGGCATGAAGGGGTGTTGGGTTAAAGGGTTTGGGGGGCCCTTTTCGGGCTTAGGGTTGAGTAACTAGGCAGAGTTCTTGTTGGGGCAGTTGGAAGGGAGCGAGGATTTTTTTTGTCAATTTTTCTGTTTTTTTTTGTGAATTTTCTTGTTTTTTCTTGCTTTTCTTGTGGTTTTCAGAACATGCCCTCCTGGTTCTGCCTGTCGTCCTCCTCTGGTGGGAATTCTTTTCTGTGCATTTTTTTGGTTTTTTTGGTGAATTTTGCTGGTTTTCAGCTTCCGATGGCCTCTCAGCGGCACCGCGTGTCCGGAACAGGTCCAAATCTCAACGTGCTACAACAACACATTACGTCCAACCCTTCGTCCTTTTGCAACTCGCGCTTGGAGCGTCGGGGCGGCCATCGTTGGCCCCGACAGGACTCAAAAGCTAGTTAACGTCCGGGGCTGGTGCAAGAGGAACCTCGGATGCTTCAATCTGAAACTTTGCTTCGGTTTAGGGCTTACTGCGCATGTAGGCCGCAAACATTCTATCAGGATTTGCGGCTTATGGTGGACGGTTTGGGTCTTATTAGGCTCTACGGTTTGCGGGGTCAAGGTTGCTCCTCGTATCATTGCCCCTTCAGTCCGGAACTACGGCTTAGGGTTTAGGGTGTAGGGTGTGTTGCGGGAAGCGGGGGGTTGGGGGGGGCGCAACCCCCCCCATTTGCAAACACGATTCTCGCATGATGGGTTTCCGAAAATGTGTGCATATGGCATATGCTTTGAGGCAAGCTTGCACGGCTTGAGAAAGCGGGGGGGTTGGGGGGGGCGCAGCCCCCATTTGCAAACACAATTCTCGCATGATGGGTTTCCGAAAATGTGACGATTCTCGCATGATGGGTTTCCGCAAAAGTGTGCATATGGCATATGCTTTGAGGCAAGCTTGCACGGCTTAAACAAAGCGGGGGGGTTTATTTCCTTCTTTCTTTCTTTCTTTCTGTCTTTCTTTCTTTCTTTCTCTCTTTATTTGTTTCTTTCTTTCTTTCTCTCTTTCTTTCTTTCTTTCTCTCTTTCTTTCTTTCTGTCTTGCTTTCCTTCTTTCTTTATT
>CAJNDS010001691.1:336494-342939 GCA_905221605.1 Symbiodinium natans | reverse complement strand
AAACCCTAAACCCTAAACCCTAAACCCTAAACCCTAAACCCTAAACCCTAAACCCTAAACCCTAAACCCTAAACCCTAAACCCTAAACCCTAAACCCTATCGAAATGCCGCGAGCCTTGGGAGCAAGGCGCTATGCAGGGCAAACGTCTGCCGAGTGAGTGAGGCCCAGCCAGGAAAGAGGTTCGGGATGTTTAGGGCTTAGGGTTTAGGGTCTCGGGTTTCGGGTTTAGGGATTAGGGTTCGGGCAGTTCAGCTCCTAGTCGCCCAGCCAGTTCTGCCGCATGGCTCCCTGACGTCCTAGCCACTGCCACCACTAGGAGTGGCTACCAGGCCAAGAAGCTAGGGCTACCCGAAACCCTAAACCCTAAACCCTTAAGACCTTATGATGATGTAGGCATGTTGGGAAACTTCCCTGAGACCCTAAGGGCTGGCTCGAGATGCTCTCGATGCTGGCCAGAGCATCGACCTTGCTTTGTTTGCGGCCCTCACTCAGCCTCTTTAACCTCCGGTTTTATGGCCCCTTAGACCCGAAAAAACCCGGCTGCAACCCTAAACGTTTACAGTTTACCACGGCTGCCAGGGCCCCGGCATGAAAGCCTTCAGTCCAAAACTCTTTCTTGGCTTGGGCTATGTTGCCCTCGCTAGCTCGCCCTGGCAGTGAGGCTTGGGTTTGAGCTGCGATGTAGGTTGGATGTTTTTCGCAGTCAGAGACCCTAAACCCTAAACCCTAAACCCTAAACCCTAAACCCTAAACCCTAAACCCTAAACCCTAAACCCTAAACTCTAAACCCTAAACCCTAAACCCTAAACCCTAAAGACTGCGATGTCGCAGGCATAAAGCTGACAAGGAGTCGCTCGATTCTTGATTTTTCAAGAGAGCTTCCCAAACGGGTTGTCGACAGGTACGGAGGCGAGTTGCTTGGTCTGGACTGGGACAAGTAGCAGACGAAGCATGGCGAACTTACAACTCGCATCGGTCATGTCATGATAGGGCCCTTTTTTTGCCAGAGGGCAGGCCATGTCCTGGGGGGGCCCCCTAAACCACGCCTTTTGGCGCGCGTGCTTGATTGATATCGCCACGAAGCAAAGAGGGCCCCCTCGCTGTGACTGAATCCCCCAGAGGCCCCTCTCTGTTGGGAAAACGTCCATCAGCCACTGAATTCAACCGGTGCAAAGTGATGTGTTGTGGCGCCTAGTGCAGTTTGCAGGCTATTGTCGTGAGACCGTTCATTGACGGACCAACATCTCTGGGTTTTTTTTTATCGCTTCGCGGCCCGCCTCGGCCGGGACCTGCCGAGCGGCGAGGAAACTGGGGATCGCGGGTGCGAAGGTGCTGGTACTACTACCACTACTACCACTACCACTGCCACTGTCCCATTGTCGTCGAAATCGAGCCTTTCACAAATATTATGTATATGTAAACTTGCCACTTTAGCTAAGTTGCTGGTTTTTTGGCTCAGTTGCGTTATTGTACGCCACTGTCCTGAAGGCGCTCTTTTTTGAAAGTTATCTGTTTTTTGCCACTTTGGCGTTCCAGGTATACGGTCGATGATTGATGTAGTCGATTATATCATATAGTCCTCTCTTTATGACATGCTTGTATATCACTTGTATACATAGTCTCCCAGATCTCTTCGTGCAAGGGAGAGGCCTAGCTGCAGGTTGCCGCTGAAGTTTCGGGTGGCTTTTTTGTCTGGTCGAGTTCGTTCTTTGTCTTAGGCGCAAGAGCTACAGGGTGCGAGGTGAACTAGACATTTCGATGCCCTAAGGCCATCGCAGGTTTGCAATCATTGTATCTTCGCGCATCGTATCAGCCGCCCTTAGTTCTGCTCGCCATCCCCCAGCCAGCCTGACTCTTTCACTTTGAGGTTTATTTAGGACATGGGTGACATAGGCTGAGTTGAAGCCGCCCTATTTTTCAACTGTGCAGTTTGCAGTTCGGGTTCCATTAGGGTTTAGGCCTTATAATAGCTGATCTTTGAGGCTTAGGGGTTTGGGGTTTAGGGTTTAGGGTTCAGGGTTTAGGGTTTCTGGTTCACCATGGCTTCCTGATCTTGGGGCTTACCCTAGGGACCTGTAGGGTTTACTCAGAGATTGGGGTGTTGTAGGGTTGAGGGTTCAGAGTGCAGGGCTTGGGCTTCGTGCTCAAGGTAGTATGGGGGCCTTAATACTTGGAACAGGGTTTTGTGAGGTGATTAGAGTATGATCATCAGGAATCATGAGGGAATACTCTTAGCAATTATTCCGACCCCTAAACCCTAAACCCTGAGCCCTAAACCCTAAACCCTAAACCCTAAACCCTGAACCCCAAACCCTAAACCCTAAACCCTAAACCCTAAACCCTAAACCCTAAACCCTAAACCCTGAACCCTGAACCCTGAACCCTGAACCCTGAACCCTGAACCCTAAACCCTAAACCCTAAACCCTAAACCCTAAACCCTAAACCCTAAACCCTAAACCCTAAACCCTAAACCCTAAACCCTAACCCTAAACCCTAAACCCTAAACCGCAAACCCTAAACCCTAAACCCTATATTCTGTGCAAGCAGCTGCAACGCATCAACCGCAGGGTGCAAGCTGAGTCTTGATGCTCGTGCGCCTCCGGGGAACGAAGTTTCGGGGTTGGCTGAGGGTTTAGGGTTGAGGGTTTAGGGTTTAGGGTTAAGGGTTTAGGGTTGAGTTTTTGGGCTCCACCTAGCTCCACAACTAAAGGCTGTCTGTGCAGCTTGGAGGTGGTGCATCCTGATATCGCCTTTGTCAGTACAGAGTTGGATGATGTTGAGAATCCCACTCTAAACCCTAAACCCTCAACCCTAAACCCTAAGCCCCCTAAGTTGTACATGAGATCTCAGTTGACAGAGTGCCAGGCGCTTGAGAATGGCGACCATGATGAAGCTCTGCTGCCTTAAATCCTACGTTGCTTAATCCCCCAAAGTAACTGCGGGCTCATCCCTGATTCGTTGCTATTTGCATAAACGCCCGTTTAGGGTTCTGGGTTTAGGGTTTAGGGTTTAGGGTTAGGGTTTAGGGTTTAGGGTTTAGGGTTTGGGTTGAGGGTTTAGGGTTTAGGGAAACATAAAAGGATGATCATCCCTTATAAGGGAGAGCTATCGTCATTTTTTGTGGGCTTTGAAAGCAACTAGCCGTTAGAGCTTCGGGCGGTGATGGAGGCTGCGGTCGAGCGGAGAGACAACCTTTGCGCTTTTTCTTCCGACATCGCGGAAGGCATTCAGAGAGTTCAACGGGTGAAGGCGCTTTGGGGGTGTCTGAAAGTAGGGGGTACCCTTCTTGGGGGGGGGGAGGTCTATTTGGGGTATAAAAGTGGTACCCCTATTTTGGGAAATGCCCATTTCGTGTTGACTCTACAATTCTTGGCTTCGAATGTGGAACTCGTCCCAAGAGCCTTTGCTCTGCGACTGGTCCTGTCTGCCGTGCGAGGTCCGAGAATTATTCTTCAAAGCGTTTGCGGCGGCCAGCCATGTTAGTGCTGGAAAGCTGCGTGAGACCAGACCAGAAGCCTGCCCAACTGCAGGAGTTGTTGATTTACATGCGCAGTCTTGTTCGCAAGAGCATGGGGTCAACATCAACATCCACTGCTACGCAAGCCGAAGGCTGCATGCAGGTGGTTGCAGGGTTACCCAAGCAGGCACTGAGTTGCATGAAGAGCGATTAGAACAAGGGTTTTCAGATTGTTCGGATATCGGACACGATTCAGAAAATCAGGATTCAGGAAACTCCGGCAACCGGCTTCGCACGGTTCAGGAAGCCGCGTTTCATGAAACTACGCGATTCAGGAAGCTGGTTTCACTCGATCCAGGAAACCGCACGCGATTCAGGAAACTATCTAATTCAGAAAACCGTGCGATTCAGGAAGAAGCTGCCCTGTTCAAGAAATTAGCTGGGAGTGGGGTGGAGTGGGCGGTTGGGGTGTGGGGAGGGGGTTGATGACGTACATGTCACCTTCATGCTCCCGCGTTTTCCAGTTTCCCGAATTTGTTTTTGGTTTGCCGGACCCGCGTCGTCTAGATTCCCGAATCCCGTTGTCTTTACCAGTTTCGATCGAAAAGCCCGATTCCTGCCCAAACCCTGCAACTGTCAACCCCCAAATTTACAGGATTCTTAAGGGAGGGGGTCCAAAGGGGGCATGCAACCCAAGGTTCCCGAATACTCCCCACCACTTCCAAAGGCTCCCGAAGCTTCCCTAAGATACCTACCCCCCATGAACACCCCGCCCTTAAGAATGCGAAAACAACAAATCCTGAAGCCCTAAACCCTAAACCCTAAACCCTAAACCCTAAACCCTAAACCCTAAACCCTAAACCCTAAACCCTAAACCCTAAACCCTAAGCCCTAAACCCTAAACCCTAAACCCGAAACCCTAAACCCTAAACCCGAAACCCATGCCTAGAACTAGAACAACTGAGCCTGCCTCTCTGCTGGCGATTATCTTCAGGAGTTTCCGGTTGGGATGTTCTCCCTTCTACTAACAGTCCTTCGCAGGGACTTTCATAGGGGGTACTATTAAGGACTGTCAGTATAAGGGGGAACATCCCAAGTTTCAGAGCTTGTTCGTGCAACGTTGGATGTTGCAGCGTTCAAGCCTCAAACGCCTCGTTGCTTTAGGGTTCTGGTTTGATAAGCATGTGGGCTTCAGGTTTGTAAAGCTCACGATGTCAGGGTGCTGGGCCTTGAGTGGAGATCTGGGTGGCTGAGGGATACTACAAAAAAGAGATAAGGGGTTTACGATATTAGGGGTACCTTATTGGGGTCCTCACTATAAGGGATGCGACTACTTAAGGGACGATATTAGGGGGTCCGGTATTTGCGTAAACCCCCAGACGTCGCGCACGCACTTGTCGAAACGATGTTTCCGTGAAGACTTGCAATATCCGCTACAGCATTGTGAAACCTGATCCCGTGGGTTGCCCAAGCCGCTGAACAGTCGTGTTTAAGTGAAGTGCCCTCAACCCTAAACCCCAAACCCCAAACCCCAAACCCCAAACCCTAAACCCTAAACCCTAAACTCTAAAGCCTAAACCCTAAACCCTAACAGTCCTGCTCTGGGTGATTGCAGACGCGATGCTGGTTCCAGTCTCAGGACCCGAGGCTCCCTCTGCGCTATGTCAGCTGTGCAAGGACGCCAATGTTGATAGACCTGTACGGGGGTTTCCGAAATTAGCGGGGTATCTTATTGGGGTCCTTACTTAAAGGGAATCCTACTATTTTTGGTGGACTATATTGGGGCTCCCTTATTTTCGTGAAACCCTCTTATGTTCGCTGAACACGCGCATCCAAAAATTTGGCGCTGCACAGTTTAGCTTTCACGGTTTGTGACTTGGGGAAAGTGTCCAGGATGAAGGGCTCAGGGTTTGAGTTTCAGCGTGGGATCAGCAGGACGTATGTTGGGATTCCACATGGACCCCTGCAACCCTAAACCCTAAACCCTAAACCCTAAACCCTAAACCCTAAACCCTAAACCCTAAACCCTAAACCCTAAACCCTAAACCCTAAACCCTAAACCCTAAACCCTAAACCCTAAACCCTAAACCCTAAACCCTAAACCCTAAACCTAACCCTAAACCCTAAACCCTAAACCCTAAACCCTAAACCCTAAACCCTAAACCCTAAACCCTAAACCCTAAACCCTAAACCCTAAACCCTAAACCCTAAACCCTAAACCCTAAACCCTAAACCCTAAACCCTAAACCCTAGCGGGTTGCTTCGGTTTTCTGAAGCTTCCACGGAACCTGGGCTTCCGGCTTGTTTTTTCGCAAGCCCCAAGGGTAGCAAGGAGACCCTGGGTTTAGGGTTTAGGGTTTAGGGTTTAGGGTTTAGGGTTTAGGGTTTAGGGTTTAGGGTTTAGGGTTTAGGAAGTATCCTGGCCGCCAAAAATGTTGATCGTTTAGGGTTGAGGGTTTAGGGTTTAGGGGTTGGGGTTTTTGCCTTGGATGTGTGGCCCCCTGACAGGAGTACCAAGTCTTTGGTCTCTTTTCTGGGTCCACGGTGCCAACCTAAGCACTACAAGAGGGTATAAGTGGGGTCTGAATGGGGGCATAGGGGGTGTTTCAGCAGGGTTTAAGGGGGGTATAAGGGGGTTCTTAAGAGGAGTAAACCTGAACCAAGAGTTTCGTCGTTCGAATTTGGGCAGCATGCTGCTCTCTCCGTTTTGTAGGCAAATGCTTAGAGGAAACCAATGTTGCAAGAATTGCGACTCCCTTAGCCAAACGCCTGTCCCAAAATACGCCATCCTGCGCCGCAAGAAATGCCTAAATCTGCTGCTTCGTGCCCAATGGTTCTCGGCTAGATGCTGTAGATGCTGCTCTACTGGTTGCTTGAGATTATCATCATTTTTTTTTTGGGTGGGGGGGGGTGAAGAAATATGAGAGTAAAATGGCCCCAAACCCTAAACCCTAAGACCCTAAGACCCTACGACCCTACGACCCTA
>CAJNDS010001691.1:283994-331494 GCA_905221605.1 Symbiodinium natans | reverse complement strand
AAAGGTGCACCGCTCCTGGCTTTGCTGTGGTGGGATTTTGTTTTGGTCTTTGGTCTTCGGTTGGCACGTCCTCTGGTTTGGGCTCCATGTATTGCCTTGCTATTTGCAACAGCAAAACATGCGAAACAATACGCAAAATTGTCGGCGATAAAGCTTCAATGGGCTACTCCTTTGCGACGGCAATAGAGTGCTACTTGGCCATGCAAGTGCTGCAGTCCAAGTATCTAAGAAGCACATGGAAATCTCAACGCTTCGGCCAGGGTGGGCACGAGGGGGCCAAAATTCGGAGTAGGTCCAAAGTGGTCTGCTGGGCCAGAAGTCCAAGCCCCCACCAGCCCCCTCAACACTCCCCCCCTCTCTCACACACACAGACACACTTGCGACGTAACCGCCCATCAAAATCACAGTCGCCCTGCAGACTTCGCGCAGCTTAGATACAGGGAGCAGAAGCCAGCCCGCTATGTTGATGCAAAGCAGACGCAGGGCTTCAATTTTCATGATCGAGGAGAATTGCACATGCCAGACAAGCTGTTGCGACGGTGGTTGCAGTGCAACCTCCACATGCCAGCAATCCCCCACATCTCAAATTAGTTAGCTCATCACCAGGATAGCTAGGGTGGTTAGCTCTAAGTGAAGAACAAAAGTGCACACTTCACGTCACATCCTTGTTATCACACCAACGGAACTACTTGAAGCCCAGTTCCCTAAAAACCCTCTTGCAACTACGCAGGAACCTGCGATTGAGCTTCCCAACACACCTTTAGAGATGTCAAACCCTGCACCTAAACTTCTGCTGGGCCTGCCAGGCAGTTGCAGAAACCCCGGTGCCGAAACAGCTGCTGGGCTAGACGAAGAAATAGGCCTGGAGGGATGCATTCTGCTTCAGGGGCTTTTGATGCACAAGCCCTTAGAATAATTCCCTCCACCCTGTAGACCCCAAAACCCTGTTGTAGCCCTGAATTCAACCCTAAACTTTAGAAATGCCGTAGCCGTAAGCTGCGGGACCGCCAGTTTCATTTAAGCCCTAAACCCTAAACCCTAAACCCTAAATCCGAAACCATAAACCCTAAGCCCTAAATCGGTGGTTGTGAGCTGAGGCTGTCTTATCTCCACTTGGCGAAGGAGCAGGAGGAGAAGGCAATTGCACACCCTGCGGTAGGACCACCTGAAGGGTTCAGGAATGTATCAGGATGTGGGGCTCTCCGAAAACAAGGGGACCTCATTGGGGTCCTTATGGCAAGGGAGACCCTACTACTTGGGGGTCCATATTAGATGTTTCTTATTTTCGATGTAGAGGACATCTGCAAACTGAACCCAACCTTCTGCGCAATGTTGGGTAGGCGTGGTCTTGAGCTTTGTGGCTTGAGCCAGGCGGCCAAAGTCACAAAGGAGGAGGAGGCAACAACAAGCACGCTCTGGGACTCTCTGCGCATGCCTACAACTTGCTGAAGCTCCCCCAAGAAAAGCCCAAAAGTCTTCCTTGTCAGGGCAATACAGGGATGATGGTCTTTTGCTTTTTGGGGGGGTTCTCAAGCAAGTCGTAGATGCCTGGTTGTGGAGCCCCAAACACGCACTATCACGTTTGGGGTTTGGGGTTTAGGGTTTAGGGTTTAGGGTTTAGGGTTTAGGGTTTAGGGTTTAGGGTTTAGGGTTTAGGGTTTAGGGTTTAGGGGTGTCAGGGAAATGTAGTGGCCATCTTAGGAGCATTTTAAGGGAGCCTCTTAGGGGGGTGCATCTTGGGATGTTCCCCCTTTATACGAACAGTCGGGATTATCATAGGGGGGGGTACTAGAATCCCTTTTGAGGACTGTTGGTATATTGGTGGAACATCCCAAGGTACATCCTTAAACCCTACACCCTAAACCCTAAACCCGAAACCCTGAACCCTAAACCCGAAACCCTAAACCCTAAACCCTGAACCCTGAACCCTAAACCCTAAACCCTACACCCTAAAGCCGTAAACCCTAAACCCTTAGGGGTCCGAGTATGGCCTCCCTTGAGACACCCGACACCTCGAGCTCCTCGCAGGCCGTGCAGCAGGTGCAGCCTGCGGAAGGCAAAAAGGCAAGATTCGGTGTCTCTCTCTGTTGCTGCTATTTTTTTAAATATGTATATTTATTTGTTTATTTGTTTGGTTTATATTTCTATTTATGTTTTACTCTATTTTATTTAATTTATTTAGTTTGTTTTTATTTATTTTATGTGTTTTATGTATTTCATTTGTTTCGTTTTTGTTTAAATATTTTATTTGTTTTGTTTGTTTTATTTTATTTTTTTTATTTATGTTTTTTTGTATTGTGTTTGTTTTATTTATTTCGTTTGTTTTATTTGTTTTATTAATTATTTTCATTTTATTTATTTTAGTTATTTATCTATTCATTTTTGTTTTGTTTTTTACTGGCGATGTTCGAGCCCCAAAGCCCAAACCAACGCGAGCATCCTCGTCTTGAACGCGAGGGGAGGAAGAAGAAGCGAAAGCGAACTGCCGCTGAGCCCGAGAGGCGGGGTGAGCTGAAAAGGTAGTTCTAAAGTAAGATTAGAAACGCCTTTAGGCTAGCATATATATATATATATATGTATATATATATATCTACACATTAGAGAAATACATGGATAGATAGATATGTATATATATATATATAGATATGCACGCACATGATTTACTTGTTTGTTTGTTAATTGGCTGCAACTAAGGTGCTTTCAAAAGCACATCTGCCAAGAATTCGCACGTTTAGCGCGTGGGCACAAGATGGAGCTTCGGGGTGAGGTTGGTTCGGGTTGCCTCCGGCAGCAAAAAGCAAACTCCCTGAAAACTGCAGGACTGAGCAGTGGGAGAGGAGCCATGTGCTTCCCAAGGCCTGGGGAGTGGGGCGTGGAGGAGAGTTTCCGCGGTGTTTCCGGGGTGGGTTCGGTTTAGCTTAGGGCTTGCAGGAGGGTTGCTCGTCGAAGGCTCTCTTCTGCTTAGGGCTCTGCTAGCAGGCTCCTAACCTACCTTTGGAAGCAGTACGGCTCTGTGTAACGAAGTAAACCTTAAACCCTAACCCTAAACCCTAAACCCTAAACCCTAAACCCTAAACCCTAAACCCTAAACCCTAAACCCTAAACCCTAGTTGTAATGAAACCGTGGTTGAGGGTTCGAGGGATTTGGCCTGAACCTTCTTGCAGGCGGACCTCCGCCGTGACGATACGATTCACTTTGGAGCACCTGAGGCCGTGCTTTCTCTTCCATAGGGTTTAGGGTTTAGGGTTTAGGGTTTAGGGTTTAGGGTTTAGGGGTTAGGGTTTAGGGGTCAGGGTTTAGGATGAACTGAAACCTACATGGGAGGGAGGGTTGAGGGTTTAGGCAGGTCACCGCTTGGCCGCGCGGATGTACGGATGTTGGGCTGACATGAGTTCATGAACAGTTGTAGTCAAGCAAGAAGTCTGAGAATTTATGTGGCTTCGCTTTGCTACCTTGCGCAAGTCCAGTAGGTTTCCTTCTGTAGCATCACTCTGTCAACTTTGGACTCTTCAGCTCTCTCTAGACTTTGCTTTTCAAGTTCTGAAGCTCCTAAGCCAAAGTTGATGGAAGTCTCAGACCTTCAGCCCTCAACATTCTTTAGGGCCCGGAACACGAAAGCCCTAAGATGCTTGTGATGTGGACCTGTCATGTGACGGAGCCCCTTGCAGGCTGCACCAGAGGCTGATGGATCAGGCGGGCCCACCTCAGCCCCTATGAGCTCATAAAGTCTTATCCTGGGATCAGCTCCTGACCTCGGTTTTATTTGTGCCCCAGGGCACTTACGTACCCCCCTGCCCCAAAGCCCCACCTTCCACCCAAAAGCCGCGGTCGCGCAACTCTCTGAGTGTCTTCGGAAGGAATATGGGCTGATGGCTCCTCCCTAAAGTCCCTAAACCCTAAACCCAAAATCTCAAACCCTAAGCCCTAACCCTAAACCCTAAACTCTGAACGCTGAGCCCTAAACCCGAAACCCGAAACCATAAACCCTAAACCCTAAACCCTTTCCCTTGCCTGTCCGGCCAGGACCGAGCCTCCTCCCCAGCGTCGCCGGCGCGGAGGCCGCAACTTTCGTCCCTGGTTTTGGCATTTTGGAGTCTTGGGTTTAGGGCTTCGGGTTTAGTGGATAGGGTTTCGGGTTTAGGGTTTTTTTTTTTTTTTTTTTTTTTTTTTTTTTTATTTTTTTTTATGGGATATGGTTTAGGGTTTAGGGTTTTGCGTCCCAAAAAGGTCTGGAAAGAAGGTTCAACTGCCGGCCGCTGCTCCGTAGTAAGGGCACACGGGAGGTCGGCAGTTTTTAGCGCTAGGGAGAGGGTTGCCGCCCAAACCCGACCCTAAACCCTAAACCCTAAACCCTAAACCCTAAACCCTAAACCCTAAACCCTAAACCCTAAACCCTAAACCCTAAACCCTAAACCCTAAACCCTAAACCCTAAACCCTAAACCCTAAACCTAACCCTAAACCCTAAACCCTAAACCCTAAACCCTAAACCCTAAACCCTAAACCCTAAACCCTAAACCCTAAACCCTAAACCCTAAACCCTAAACCCTAAACCCTAAACCCTAAACCCTAAACCCTAAACCCTAAACCCTAAGACTTGCCTATTGAAAGCCGTAGAAAGGAAGCCCAACATCCTGCTTTGTCTCGTTCTGCGATCTTGGGTGCCTTTCCTATTTGAACTCCCAGGTCTTTCCGGGGCACGGCCATTGCAGGATTTCGGCGATTTCGGGTAAACCCTAAACCCTAAACCATAAAAAAAACACTAAACCCTAAACCCTAAACCCTAAACCCTAAACCCTAAACCCTAAACCCTAAACCCTAAACCCTGAACCCTAAACCCTAAACCCTAAACCCTAAACCCTAAACCCTAAACCCTAAACCCTAAACCCTAAACCCTATAGGTTCTAGAAGTAAGGCAGGTGTTAGATATCCATGAATGTTCAGGCCTGAAGCTGCAGACCCTGAACTTTTTAAACTCTTGGGTTGTGGGGGTCTCGGCTTTGTTAGGGTTTCGGGTTTAGGGCACTGAAGCAAGGGCTTAGGGTTTCGGGTTTAGGGTTTAGACTTTCGGGAGGCTGAGCCCGCGTTTTCGGGCAGGTCAGCGCAGGCTGCCTGGTCCAGCTCTGCGCCACTCGGCCTGGTCTTGGAGGGCTAATAAGAGGGTAGGGCCTTTAGCGTTTAGGGTTTAGGGTTGAATAAGAGGCCCGGGGGGGGGGGACGGGGTTGGGTTGTTTTTCAGGGTAGGATTTTGGGGCTTCGGGTTTCATCCAAGCTTCTGTTGAATTGCCCCCCCCCCCCCCCCGCCCTTTTTCGGGGAATTGGAAAGCAGACCCGTGAAATCCGTAAGCCCCAACTGGGTATAGGGCTCTAGGGGCGTAAGGGGTTCGGGGCTTAGGGAATTGCATGATGGCGCATCCTGGGTCCACGGGCTTGGAAGGCCATGTGGTCATGAGTGGGCAACAGCTGGGGGAGGAGGGCTAGGATTGTTCTCCTCTTCTGTCCCCTTCTTCTCCTCCTCTTCGTCTCTTCTTCCTCTTCTTATCTTCTTCTTTTTCTTCGCTTCTTCTCTTCTTTTCTCTTCATCTCTTCCTCTTCTTCTCTTCCTCTCTTTCACTTCTTCTGTTCCTCTCGTCCTCTTCTTCTCTTCGCCTACTCTCGATGTCCTGTCTTTTTCTCTTCCTCTTCTTCTTGTTCGTAAGCCTGCAGCCCCAGCACCCTTACCCCCCCCCCCCCCCCCCCCCCCCCTTCCCCCCCCCCTTCCCCCCTTCCCCCCTTCCCCCCCCCCCCCCCCCCCTTCCCCTCCCCCCCCTTTCCCCCCCCTTTTCCCCCCCTTCCCCCCCCTTCCCCCCCCTTCCCCCCCCCTTCCCCCCTTCCCCCCCCCTTCCCCCCCCTTCCCCCCCCCCCTTCCCCCCCCTTTCCCCCCCCTTCCCCCCCTTCCCCCCCCCCCCACCACCCCCCCCGCAAAGCGGTGATTTTGGCAACCCTCTCCAAAACTTTATGATTTGTGTCCTCGCATCTAGGGCTTTAGGCTTCTAGTGCTCGGGGCGACCCAAACCGCCAACCTTACGACAATGCACGGAGCGTCAGGACCTGAAGGCGCAGCCAGAGCTGAGTCTGTGCTGCAGCTTTGGTGCCATTCGGTTTCTCTCTCGGCTTTGCAGGTTTCCTACCTCACAGCGAACTTTTTCCATGAAAATAAAACGCTCATGGCCCGGTTTTCTTTGGAAAACCTCAGCCCCTGAACCTGAAAACCTCAACAGTCCAAGCTCTGGGCTCTTATCAACCCCCTGCCGCGCATGGCAACCCTCCGGCAGAAACACTCATCCTCTAATGCTTCCTCAAAGGCTTTGAACCAGCTGGTAACCCTAAACCCTGAACCTCATTGTACCCTCGGTTTGGGATAGCTCAAGAACGCGTCTGAAGACCCCTCAGGGAGTCCCAAAACCCTAAACCCTAAACCCTAGCCCTAAACCCTAAACCCTAAACCCTAAACCCTTAATAAGCACCATGAACCTCCAAGTACGAGTACAGGCCTCAAGGGATCCAGATCCCAAAGCCACATAGCGGCAACACGTCGAGCCCAAGCTCCCGAAATCTCAGAGTTTAGGGTTTAGGGTTTAGGGTTTAGGGTTTAGGGTTTAGGGTTTAGGGTTTACGGTTTAGGGTTTGGGGTTTGGGGTTTAGGGTTTAGGGTTTAGGGTTTGCAGGGTTTAAGGGTTTAAGGGTTTAAGGGTTTAAGGGTTTAAGGGTTTAAGGGTTTAAGGGTTTAAGGGTTTAAGGGTTTAAGGGTTTAAGGGTTTAAGGGTTTAAGGGATTAAGGATTCAACGGTATTATAACAGGGGGTGCGATAATCCTTGTGAAGGACTGTTGGTATAAGGACCATCCCAATTTAGGGTTAAGGAATGGGAACCCTAAACCCTAAACCCCAAACCCCAGCCCCCAAACCCTAAACCCTAAGCCCTAAACCCTAAACCCCAGGAATGGGCAGCTGGCGACCCTGGTCCGCTGGGACGCCTCTTGCCTTAGCGTCGCTCTTCGTCTCGGGGGCGCTGTTCAAGAATTGTGGCGTTCAGTGTTCAGGGTTTAGGGTTTAGGTTTAGGGTTTAGGGGTTCATCTACATCAAGGGCCCCCGGGTTTCTATTAAAAGTCTTAACCGTATCTTCCTTACAGTTTAGGGCCTTTAAAGGGCCCTATCATTTCACTCACCTCCCATTTACTGTAGGAGCCCCGATCCGCGCAGCACGCCTTGCTTCAGCTGACAGGATGACTTCTGCGTTCAATGCCTGTGGGTCCGTTGGGTTACTAAGCAGACCTGGTGAATTCCTGAAGCTCGAAGCCTCACGCGCTTCACCGCAAAAAGGAGCCTCAAGGTAGCGGTCCGGGGAATATGTAGCCAACTAACTAGACATTTTTGTAAAGGATCTATTGCTCGGGTTGCAGGGTAGAGTTTAGCAGGCTGCTTGAGGGCCCCTTGTGAGGTTTCTTTGACTGAAGAGGGGGAGGGGCACGCATGGTTCAGGGGGCAGTGGGGACGTCGGTTAAATTTAGTGGGGATAGTTCCCCTAATTCGACCCGAGGAAGCTGCTGGCCGCTGGCATGCACGTTTGCAGGAGCTCAGATTCCAAACCTTAGGGGTTTTAGGGGTTGAGCCTTTTGAGTGATCGTTTGAGCCGGGATTGCACCCTAAGCCATGAGACCCTGGAACCCTAAACCCTAAACCCGAAACCCTAAACCCTAAACCCCAAACCCCAAACCCTAAACTACCCTAAGCTGGGGGAGGGCGGGGGCGAAGAGGGCCCCAGCTTCCTGGGCTTTTATTTCATTTGAGGGTTTGGGTAGGTCAAAAGAGGAGGTGTAAAGGGGGCTTCGACCGCAAGGACGGCGAGAAGCGGCTGAAGCCTGCGAACCTGGCTGTGAAGGCCCCTTAATTAATCTTTTAAAGGGAGGGCCGGAGCTCTCTCTCTCTCCCTCTCTCTCTGGCTCTTTTTTTCTTTTCTTTGTTTCTTTCTTTCTTTTGCTCTGTTTCTCGCTCTCTTTCCCTCCATCTCTCTATCTCTCTCTGTTTCTGTCTCTCTCCCTCTTCCTTTCTCTCTGAGAGACAGAGAGACAGAGAGACAGAGAGACAGAGAGACAGAGAGACAGAGAGACAGAGAGACAGAGAGACAGAGAGACAGAGAGACAGAGAGACAGAGAGACAGAGAGAGAGAGACAGAGAGACAGAGAGACAGAGAGACAGAGAGACAGAGAGACAGAGAGACAGAGAGACAGAGAGACAGAGAGACAGAGAGACAGAGAGACAGAGAGACAGAGAGACAGAGAGACAGAGAGACAGAGAGACAGAGAGACAGAGAGACAGAGAGAGAGACCCCCCTCCCCTCAACGCTTGGACTTCTGAAATTTAAACATTACATTTCTAAACTCAAAAGTCCAAATGTCAAAATTTGCGAGGGCCTATGTCTTGGAGACTTGAATGGATAATCTCCAAGTCCAAAAGTTCTTTGGGCATTCAAGTCTCAAAGACATAGACCCTTGCAAATGTGGAAAATTGGGTTTTGTTTTAGGTTCTACCATAATTGTGTAAATCTGAAAATGCATAGTTTGCATGTGCAATAACTCGACCGTACTCCTGTATACGTAAATAACCTAGCTGACCTCCAATTATATCTGCCAAATTAGTCGAACTTGGGGAAGTCGAGCTATTGTTCATGAAGCCAATGTAAATATGGCCTAGTTTGGTGATGCCAGTCGTTATGAAAACCAACAGACAGATTGCCAAATATGCATAGCCGGGTCTCAAGTGCACGGTTTAAAGCATGTTTAAAGCCATCAAACATCCAAGGCTCACCTAAACCCTGAACCCTGAACCCTGAACCCGAAACCCTAAACCCTAAACCCTAAACCCTAGTAATTCAACTTCAGGAGGATAATCAGGACCAGTGCGCTTTGTTTTTTTTGGCAATTCGGGGGCTAGTTGTTTGTTTGCGTTGCAACCACATGAAACAAATGGCCCATGGCGTTTAAGCTATAACGTTTTCTCCTTTACTGCATGAACAGAACTTATGGAAGTACACTCTTCACAATCATATTTGTCCCGGGCCCCAAGTCAAAAAATGTAGACAACCTAACTCATTCGACTAGACTAGTAAGGAGTATTATCGTATTCAGGTCTATTCTGTCCATCTTGCAAATGAGATCGTTGTGTTTCAAGCTTACAAGCCGCTGTTATTGCAGTTCAAAGACCTTTTATTTAGCCCAGAATACCAAATAACAACCAGGCACAGTTGTAGTAGCATGTTGTTGGCGCAACACAAGTACAACAAAAGGACTTCTTGATTTGCACACCCCCCCCCACTATTGAAGCACGAAGACGCAGAGACTACATTGCAACTTTTTCCTGGCTTGTAGGTTTGCTGTCGGCTGGGCTTCGGGTGTTGTAGCCTCTCAGCTTTTGGCTTCCGCCGTCAAAAGCTTGCTGGCCATTCTCCTTTTCTTGTTGTTTCGGCTTGTTGCTTCTCCTGTCTTCGATCGACTTCGCGACTTCGAGCCCTGCGTGCGTTTTCCCAACAACCCCCCCCAAAAAAAACCTGCAGACCCCCTAGGACCCCATGCAATGTCTTAGGCTTAGTCTGACTCCCCCCCCTCCTCCCCAGAAACCATCTCCTGGGCAGGCCTTGCTGTGTCCCGGCGTGCCAGTCCGTTTGCGTGAGCTGAGGGGGGCGCAGGACCGCAGGACCTTCTCAAATACTCAAATACCTAAACCCTAAACCCTAAACCCTAAACCCTAAACCCTAAACCCTAAACCCTAAACCCTAAACCCTAAACCCTAAACCCTAAACCCTAAACCCTAAACCCTAAACCCTAAACCCTAAACCCTAAACCCTGTTTCCGAATTTTCGAAGGTTCGGGTCGGGAGGGCTTCTAGGGCCTCCCGGGCCTGCAGGGCCCACTCAGGGGGCCTAAGCACTCTCGCTTCAGAGACATGAGAGTTGCTACTAGTTGCTGAAGGGGACCCCCAAAATGTTAAAAAAGTAGTCTTCCTTATAAGGGCAATGTAGTTCCTTACCAGGGCAATATAGGGATTATTGTTTTTCGTTATTATATTATTCTTTTTTTTTTTTGGGGGGGGGGTTCTTATGCAAATAGTAGGTTGGAGTTGAGGGTTCCAGAGTTTGGGCTCTGAGGGCTTGCGGGTTTGGATGAGGGTAAGAGTTTAGGACTTGTTGGGTTTGCGGGTTCTGGGGATTCTCGTAGGGATTTCGAGGGATTCCTAGGAATTTCGGGGCTCTAGGAATTCTAGGGATTAGGGTTTAGGGCTTTGGGGTTTAGGTTTAGGGTTCGGGGTTTGGGGTTTAGGGTTTAGGGTTTGGGGTTTAGGGTTTAGGGTTTGGGGTTTAGGGTTTTGCGTCTTCCGAAACTGGCGGACGGGCCTCCTCGTTGAGATGCGCAGCGCTTCGCGAGGGTCGGCTCTGATTTCGGGCAATGTGGTCATGTTTAGGGTTTAGGGTTGAAGGTTTAGGGTTTAGGGTTTAGGGTTTAGGGTTTAGGGATAAGAGTTTAGTTTGTGTGGCCAGACCCCTGTGTCCCCCAAGGAGCTCAACGGCAAGCTGGGCATCTGCAGGCAAAGCGGTCACTACTAATTGCTTAAGACCCCCCCCAAAAAAATCAATGTTCTGCCTTATAAGGGATAATCTGAGAATTATTGTCTTTTATTTTTTGGGGGGTGGTTACGCAAATAAGCTTATTCCGAGTGCTGCCCCAACCTTGCACCACCAACTAGGACCCACAGTGGGTCCTTAGTCCTTTTTTTTGAGGGTTGAGCATTCTCAGCCCCTCTTAACCCTTTTTAGACCTAGGTTGCTCTTGGGTCTAGCCAATCTGACATTCCACCATTTCGACCGAACACTGCGGGCAGTATGCGATTCACAGACCGGAGCAGCTCGAAAGCCCCGACGCCAAGCCCCAAAGCACCGAGGCCTTACAGATAGATATGGTCACTTCTCTAAATTATGGTCCCTTTCGGGGGTTACTACTCTTAGGCGGCCCCTAATATTCAGCATATCTTGAGGGCGAAGACGCAGCCATGAGTTTGTCAAGTCTTTTACTCATTAGACTTGCTGCAAAGGCTCAGCGGGTTCATATAGGGGGATATACGGTACCTTCCAGAATCCCTTGAAGGGTTTATCTGCGCCCGAAAAAGGACTTGGAATGCCGAGAAGCTACGTTGGCTGGCCACTTGGACCCCCCAGCACCGGAAGGTTTCAAGTTCCCGGGTTGCCTCCTAAACCCTAAACCCGAAGGCCCTAAGCCGTCAGCATTCCCGCAAGACCCTGAACGCTCAGGGCCATTGATCCTTGGGCGTTGCGGGGTTTCACATGGTTTCAGGAGAAGCAGGGGAGAAGAATGAACCTATTGGTTTAGGGTTTAGGGTTTAGGCTTTAGGGTTTAGGGTTTAGGGTTTAGGGTGAACCCCGGAAGTGGTAGAGACTTGCAAGATCCGGGCCCCAAAGATCAAAAAGCCTGGTCCTCTGTATCCCTGTATGCCTGAAGAACCCTAAACCCTAAACCCTAAACCCTAAACCCTAAACCCTAAGCCCTAAACCCTCAATCCTCAACCCTCAACCCTAAACCTTAAACCCTAAACCCTAAACCCGCAGTCCTCTAGAAGCTCTTCATGCACCTCCAACCGTGAAAAGCCTGAACCGTGCATCCTGACAACTGCTGCGGCCCTCTTGAGCCGACCCTTAGCCCAAAAGGCACAAAGTGCATAAAGGGTTTAGGGTTTAGGGTCTAGGGTTTAAAAAGCAGCGCAGTTTCTGGACCGTTGACGAGCCGAGGTGGCGGTTGAGGCTCACGGCGAGGTGCTGATGAGAGCCGAGAACCTCGAGGCGGGGCCTCGAAAGCTTTTCGAGGGTTTGGGGTGGGGACTGGGTGTTTAGGGTTTAGGGTTTAGGGTTTGGAGGGGTGGAGGTTAGAAGCGTGTCCCGGCTTCTCTATGGGGCTCACGCAACATACACAACATGCAGGCTCCGGACGGAAGATGCCCGGACAAACCTCCTCAGCCATCTCATTGCACCACAGCAACAAATCATTCACCCACCGGAGTGGCTCTTAAAGTTCTGTTTCAAGACCACCCAGTCCCCCCCCCCCAAGGTGCAGAAGTCTCGCAGCTGGTACTGAATTGCCTTCCTTTTTGATATGCAGATGCCCTCCCCGTAACTATTCTTGCCGATTTTTTGTGTTGACGGAGATTCCCAGGTCGTATCCGTCACACACAAATGATTGCAAATTCCCGTCTAAGCCAAACCACCCCCAAATGCAAAGTGCCCTCCAAAGCCCATGGTTTATGTTTGGGTTTGCTCATACACAGCTTGCATGGGTTTAGGGTTTGGGGTTTAGGGTTTAGGGTTTAGGGTTTAGGGCGCCAGGACGAAAGTTCGTCGCATCGGACAGTGCTGCTAACATGTACTTGGGAAATCCCCTTCCCCCATAGACTCCTCCACGACGACATCTGCATGTGGGGCATGGACGTTGTAGATTCCTCCGTCTGAACAAAAAGGTAATATATGCATAAAACTGCGTCGAAGCTCCTCGACTGGCCATAAAGTGTATTTGCTTGTACTCCGAATCCTCCGCCAACGCAGGACACGCCAGTGCGACAAAACTTTCCTGCTGATGTATTATTTGGTCACCCATGTTTGACTGTGAACGAAAAAAACAATCCATCACAGCCTTCGCTTGCATGAGATGCTCATGAAGCGTCACTGACTGTTCCAGTATGAAGCCCACCATTCAACCTGGCATACCCTTACAAGAAGCCTTTTGCAAGTATTTGGATCCTTCAAGATGATCTTAGAAGAAAATCCGACAGTTCGTTTTATCAAGACTTCTCTACAAAAAAGTCTAGCCTAAACGCCAAAGTTAAACGCACACCGCGCAGGTTGCACTGAGGGCGGGCCTGTGGCGCAGCTGCATGAAAGGAGCGATAAACCAAGGTCCTCAACCATCAGGAAGACGGACTCTTCCCGAAGCCCGACGCCCGAAAGATACCCTTGTCGCTCTTGGGAATGTTGCCGGTTATCGCACGGTGTGCCAGTCCATGTTGGCCTTTAAAAAAAGCCTCAAGGTCTGCGGGGTATCCCGCCGAGCCCCCCCAAGTGTCCGAGCTCCCAACATACCGGTGATTGCATGGCGCAAGCGCCCTTGGCGAAACTAAGTTTAGCACACCCGACTTCCCAAACCCTCCGCCTTAGACCCTCAACCCTCCTGAATCCTCAACCATCTTCAACCCTCAGCCCCTAACATAAACGCTTCTCCGAGATCTTGCAATTCACACCAGCAGGCTCGTGCGGCTCTTTGGATTGAAGTCAGAGGCCCTCAATGGCTCTGAGGCCGGAGATTATCGGCCAGTCAGACGTCAGGGGGGGACCTTGAGCCTTCAATGCACTCGCAATCCCAAGCCCGACAGCCATGAGTCGCATGCGGTTTAGGGTTTAGGGTTTGGGGTTTGGGGTTTAGGGTTTAGGGTTTGGGGTTTAGGGCCCCTTCGAGGGGGTACTCATCTTCGAATCCTCAACCTTAAATCGTAAGACCCATCCACCGCGCCAAGCACCCCTTAACGATGGACCTGGCAGGCAATCTGCTCCTCGGCTGCTGAGGAGTTCAGGGCAGATTTATTCATCTAGTTGCGGATGAGGGAGTTCTGGCTTGGGGTTAGTGGGACTTTGGAACCATGAAGAGCAAGGATGTGGACTCATGTATGGAATGCCCCCTTTGTGAAGGGCACTCGCAAGCGCCATGTCTGGCACAGACGTAGGTTCAAAGGAGCTTGGTGCAATCATGTCACGACCTGCTGCCCTCCCGCATAGAGAGCTGTGGTGATGTGCTAAACTTGCTGCGAGCATGTCCTGGCATGCTCGGATCCGCTTCTGCCCCTCGGGGCGGGGGTGGAAGCAGTGTAGTCCTAGGTGTAAGCTACGTTTGGGACTTGGACAGGGTGGGGCGGGTTGCAGGTGCCAGGGTGGGGCATGGATTTTGTGGTCGGGCTTTGTCTATGGTAGCACTCATGTGTCTATGTGATCGCAGGTTTTCTCACAGGATCGAATTCTGGATGAGTGTTTGGGGGTGTCGGTTTGTGCCGGGTATTTTTTTGGGGGACGTTTTGTTGTTTTTGAAGCGGTGTTGGCTGTTTTCGTCTATTCTTTTAAGACTCTTTTCGCGGATGCTTCCACGAAGGTGTTCCAAAGCGAGGCAGCACCAGCTTCGGGGATGTTCCCCATTATACCAACAGCTCCTTAGTGGGGATCATAATGGGGGAATCCTCGAATCCCTATTAAGGAGCTGTTAATATAAGGGGGAACATCCCAACCCGGAGCCTTCCTGGACCCTAAACCCTAAACCCTAAACCCTAAACCCTAAACCCTAAACCCTAAACCCTAAACCCTAAACCCTAAACCCTAAACCCTAAACCCTAAACCCTAAACCCTAAACCCTAAACCCTAAACCGAAGCATCCCAGGCCTGGCGAAGCACGGCGACCGCTGGCATGTTCGATTGGACGGTGGCGAGGAGAAGGCGAATAAGTTGCCTCCGAAAGAGCCTTTTAAGGGGTGGAGATTGGGATGTTCCCCTCATACTAACAGTCCATAGTAGGGATTGTAGTACCCCCTATTCTCATCCTTATTAAGGGCGGTTAGTATAAGGGGGAAGATCCCAAGGTACAGACCCTAGAGAACCCGCATTCACGGTAGCACTCAGGATACCACCCTTGCTGCACATTATTTTTTCGGAGTGGGAAGGCAATCGCGAAACGGTCGTGCTGGCAATGCCTCGGCTTAGACATGCTTCTCTACACTCTACATCCTACACCCTAGGCGTGCCTGACAGTGTCTACCCTACTGGTAAGAACAGAAAGAATCTGCACACCATCTCCCAACACGAATGCAATTCAGCGCTGAATGCCCTGGCTCTGACCGCTACCTCTCCGAATGTTGCCCAGGAAATTCCCCCCTTGCAGAACCCTGTGTGACTCGCAAGACTACTATTTGCTTATGTACCCCCCCCCCCCCCAAAAAAAAAGAAAAAAAAAACAACAACAACAACAACATCTTCCGTATAAGGGCAATTTAGGGATGATTGTCATTTGTTTTTTGGGGGCTCTTAAGCACATGGGGGCTCTCGAAAATAGGGGACCCTTAATATAAAACGGATCCCACTTGGGTACCCCTAATTTCCGAAACCCCCCAAATAGTCTTAGTGGCTGAGTAGGTAACCTTTAACCTTTTGGGGTATATATAATCCTACAAGAATTGAAAGGTTAACCTTTTTTGGGCCAGGGTACTCAGCAAGTAGGTAGTAGAAGAAGCTGCAGAAGATGAACTGTTCCCGGTTCCCACGGCTCGTTCCTTCAACTTGGGAACTTGGGGGCCCCCCGAAGCATCAGCTCGGGCACCTGCACTTCTGGGGTTTAGGGTTTAGGGTTTGGGGTTTAGGGTTTAGGGTTTAGGGTTTAGGGAAGCTTTCAAGGAGCCGCTAGAAAGGCTCGAAGACCATAAATCCTAAACCCTAAGCCCCTAAGCCCTAAGCCCTAAACCCTAAACCCCTAAACCCCTGAACCCAAACCCCAAAACCCTAAACCCTCATCCCCGCTACCGGGCCACCCCCTCGCGTCCAGGCGCTGCGGCCGGGCAACTTAGCAGTTGTGGCCAATCAGGACTTCAGGGGTTTAGGGTTTAGGGTTTGGGGTTCAGGGTTTGGGAAGTCCTAAAGTCGGGATGTTCCGCCTTAATTATACTACCAGCTCCTTAGTAGGGATTTTTATTAGGGGGTGCTATAATCCCCCTTAAGGGCCGTTAGTATAAGGGGGAACATCCCAATCCTGAAGTCCTACAGTTGGGGTGTAGCTTGAACCCTATAGAGCCTTATGACTTATGTCATCCAGAATACCCTGAACCCCCAGCCTCGTAGGTTTGGGAAGGACATGCAGGATAACAAACCAGACTCTGACTAGACCTTTCTACCCTAAACCCTGAACCCGAGACCCTGACTGCTGCGAGCACTACGATGAAGCTCAGGAGCCCGCTGCCGCTTGCCCAGCCGTGTCCCAGAACATCCAGGCAGCTCCGCGTGAGCGGGCAAGAAGTGAGTGTTTGGGGGCCTTAGGAGGGTTTGTTAGAGTGATTGGGAGAAGTTGCACGCAGACTTGCTGAAGAATTCTTGTTCCGCGCCAAAACTGTATAAGCTGAGTTACTTTGGAGGTATGGGCTTTGGCGTGTCCTCCCTTGGCACCTTTGCGCAGGAGCGTACGATCGCAAGATGCGATCTGCAACCCATGACCGCAGCTTTTTAACTGTTAGGTCAATGGCTTTTGTTAGTTGTGATTCAGTTCCGAAGCTTGAAAGCCTTGTAATATGCAAGCGCATACGGAGTTTGGCCCTAAAGCCTAAAGCCGAAACCCTAAACCCGGCATTAAGATGTCTTGAAGGTCGAGGCCTCGAGGCGATTCAAGAGGCTTCAATTGATTGTCCCAGAAAACTCTAGGTAGGCCCTTGGGACATTTCATTTTTCCCCTTATTGGGTTTCAGAGGCTCATATTCTGAAATATTTTTCAGAGGGTTTTAAGGTTCATCCTAGAAAGTTAGTACCTTTCCTTCCTCGCCTTTGTCAACAGATCATTCAGGCGGCATTTGGATGGATCCCTGAACCATACACAGTTATATCATGTGAGTATCCAAATAGCCCGAACCCGGCCTGCATACTTAGCCCTCAAACTCCTGGGCCACGTCAGGTGTGCGACGCCTCCGACAGACTGCCGAGGTCACTGGGCAATCTGGGAAGAGCCCTCCACCCAGACCCCGAAAAACCTGAACCCTGACCCCCTAAACTCCAAGCTCCAAGCCCCTGTATGCGAACTAAAATATAGACCCCAACAGTGTCACATCGCAATTGTCACTCGACATGATCCAAAAGAGCCTTCACGAAGAGCGTGCGAATGGGACTGGGGGACCCGAAAGTGGACCTGTAGAAGACACCCGGGACCCGGGACGCTGAAAAGCACATCCCCTTCTGTTTGGGTGGCACCGAGCGATGCAAGTGCCAGTACGTGCACGGGATCATGGCCAGCGCGATTTGAACCACGGAATGCGCCTTGGCCGAGAGCGCGACTAGACACATGGAGCGATGCAGCACTTTGCTCTTCTGGCCTAAACCCTAAACCCTAAACCCTAATAAACCCAATCGCAGACCTTATGGGACCCGACAGTTCTTCGCGATCTGCCATTCTTCGTCACGCGGGGGACAACAGCCCACGTGAGCCTGGACTTCCTTGCCCTTACTGCTCTGAAGGGCCCCAATGTGCACGGCACACTTTTTTCTGAAGTTTGGTAGAGACCCTGAAGCCATTAGGGTTTAGGGTTTAGGGTTTAGGGTTTTAAGCCCTAAAGCCTCAAGCGTACCGGACTTTTTGCCCCCAAACCCTTGTTCCGTGGTTGTTTGTTCGAGCGTTGAGGGGTTGGGCCGCCTCTGCGCTAGGCTACTGCACCTGATGAGGCCTGGCAACAGCCTGCAGTGGCTCTTTGCCCTCGGGTTTGAAGGGTGTAATTAGGGATGTGTACTAATTATAGGGTCGGAAGAATTACTAATATTACTCCCTCATGGTCCCTCTAAAAATGTACTTCAATACCCCCCCCCCCAAAAAAAAAATCGACGTCTTAAGGCCCCTATATTCGACAGTGTAGACAGTGTAGAGCCTCAGAACCCAAACATGTTTGTGGTTCAGGGCTTACGTGGGAAGAATGATGGTGTGTGGGGCTTGAGCATCCGTCCAGATCGCAAGTGCGGAATGAGTTTGCAGGGTTTAGGGCTTAGGGTTTAGGCTGTAGGCTTTCGGGTTTAGGGTTTAGGGTGTAGGGTTTAGGTTTAGGGTTTACAGTAGGGTTTAAGGGTTTAGGGTTTAGGGTTTAGGGCTCAGGGCTCAGGGTTTAGGGGGACCTCGGGGTGCCGCCTGGCTTCATGTGTAGGCGTATGTGCAAGCCATGCGTATTGTTGGTGGAGAACGAAAAGGGTGGGTTTCTGCTCTGTGGTGTTGTGGCCTTCTGTGACTCGGACCCAGAGTAGTCTTGGGTCCAGTCTTCCGATTCAAAGGGGTCTGAGTATTTTAAATTGGGTCGAGGACTTGGACTGCAAGGTCCTTACTAAGCCTTTCTGGATTCTCAAAGGAGTCTTAAACTCGCACCGCACAGGTCGTTCCCCCTAACGTTTCCCTTAATTTTAACGCTACGCGACCCGCCTCGGCCCGGCCCAGCGCATCCGCGTGAGCATGGTGATTCCGCAGCGCCCAAGTCGCTGGACCCCATGCAATAAGGGTTGGGTTTAGGGTTTAGGGTTCCGGGTTTATGGTTTATGGTTTGGGGTTTAGGGTTGAGGGGGATTGAGGGCTTAGGGCTCAAGGTTCACGCTTTGGGGTTTAGGGTTTTTTCGGGGGGGAAGGGGGGAGGGGGGGGGGTAGGGGGGCGGGGGGTTTGAAGTGAGTGCTTCGGGCTTCAGGTTTAAGGTTTAGGGTTTAGGTTCAAGCTTAGACTCTTCGGCTCGTGTAAGGCAGGTTGTTGAGCCTCGAAGGGGGGGGGGGGGGGGGGGGGGGGGGAGGGGCTTCAACTGCCTCTGGTCCTGGCGAGCCGTCCGCTTGCGGACCCGGTTTCCTAGGGGGGTACCCATTTGAGGCAAAAAAAGTGGTCCGAAAAATAGTTTTGGGTGTGGGGGAGGATTTGGAGGGGGTGCCTGTTCTGACAACCTATACACCTCCGGCCCAAGGCCTCGGCGGATACCCCTAGTATGGCCGTTGATATTTCTTACGGGATTTTTCTGGGTCCCCAAACCCAAGGGCACAACCTTCAGGGACCGGAGCTTGGAGGGTACCGGGATTGGGTTGCTTGGGTTGTTTAGGGTTTAGGGTTTAGGGTTTAGGGTTTAGGGTTTAGGGTTTAGGGTTTAGGGTTTAGGGTTTAGGGTTTAGGGTTCAGGGTTTAGGGTTTAGGGTTTAGGGTTTGGCCTGGGTTGCGGGCGGGTTGGGGTGGCCCCGCGCAGGGACCTGCAAGAGTCCGAGAAGAAAGGCTTGGCGACCAGATCCCTCACGTGCCTCGGTGGCTCTGGGGAATGTAAGCATGTCTTAGGGTTTAGGGTTCAGGGTTTTGGGTTTAGGGTTTAGGGTTTAGGGTTTAGGGTTTACTCGAAATGAATGAGAAGGAATCAAACATGTACGATCATAGCTTTGTGCATTCTAAATCACATGTGTGGCTTTTTTAAGCAAGGGAAGCAAATGCTAGCACAACTCACATGTATGATGGTGCTGATATCTTAAGAATTTAAGGCCATTGGACACGTCATTCCCCAAGGTAGTGTTTGTGAAGATGGAAGAAGTTGAAGGATAAGGGGGACCCTTCAAAGGGTACCCCTTCTTAGCAGCCTATTCTGGCTCTCTTAAACAGGGACTTTATTCGGAGGGTCTTTATCCCCAAGGGTCCCCCTCATCCTATCCCCTATGGCTAGCTGCAGTTCCTTTGAAAGGAACGCCAGTCAAAATTGTCCCAATCACAAGTTTTTGTCTCTTTGCTATTTTAATGGTTGATGTTGTTAGACTTTTTTGGTGAAGGAAGGCAGGGGGAATCACGAATGATGGAAGGAAGGAAACGAGGGAATCAGGGAAGGGGGCATGCTCATGCCCTCTGCTGAACCCTCAACCCCGAAGACCTAAAATCCCCAAAGCCGCATAAACGTAAGGATCAACATGTTCGGGGTTTAAAAGGGCCCCTAGAAGGGGGATTCTGGAGAGCCATGCTTGTAGTATCCTTATGTGGGTCCCAAAAGACAGAGATCCTGACCCTGTATGTCTATGTGGGTTTTCTGAGCCCCTAAAGACAGAGATCCGAATGACTGACTCGACCCTTGCGCGCTGAGAGGTTGATCCCATGCTCGGACGCTGATGCCGTGGCCACGATCGGCGTGGCCCTTGCTGGCCGTCAGCTCGCCGGGACCCCAAGCCCCCAGAAGCCCCGAGGCGAAAGGCGAAGCCCCTACACCCTGCGCGCGAATCCCCGAATCTCAAGTTTAGGGATTGTGGGGTTTAGTGTGCAAGCCGAAGCCCAAAACCCTAAACCGGATCTTTGCACAAGAGCGAAAGTTTGGGTCCTAGAGTAGAGGTTGAGGGCCTTGGAAGGTCGGAGTTTCGCAGGTTGGCGTTTTTTACGTGTGTTCTCCCCGCAAGCATGGCAGCAGCTACAGTGCCGGGCCTAGAAGTTTGCAGACACCCCAAAACAGACACCCAAACCAGCTCTAACACGAACCCCAAGTCCCAAGCTGTAAAGGAGGACCTACAGGCCCCAAGCACGAAATCCTAAGCCCGAAATCGCCTTTGTACCTGGAAGGCATTTGGGTCTCTTTTCTGTTTCAGGCCCACGGCTCACACCTGTCGCCGTTCTGCCTTACAAGCTGCGTTCTAAGAAGCGCATAGGTACAACCAGAGGGGTAGATGAGGTCCGGGGATTACGTAGACATAGGGGCGGTGACAGACATCCACTCCTCTATTCCCCTTTGAGAAGCACCAGTAAAACAAAACACCTGAACAAGTTGTGGGCGGCGAGAAGTATCCTTCGCCTGCCTAAGCTTTAAGCACGGAGCAGCTTGAGGTTCGAGGGTGCAGGCTTCATTCTTTTTTTGTAACATATTTCTGTGGTTTAGGGTTTGGGGTTTAGGGTTTAGGGTTTAGGGTTTAGGGCTTGACCTGACTACCCTGAGCCAGGCTTGCGTAAAGCTCACGGACCCGAAGCAGCAGGAGGGCGGCGGGCCAGCCCAAAGAGTCCTTAAAAAAGTCCTGAGCCCGTTGAGGGTGTAGGGTTTAGGGTTTAGGGTTTAGGGTTGACGGTTTAGGGTTTAGGGTTGAGGGTTTAGTGTTGAGGGTTTAGGGTTTAGGGTTTAGGAGGGTCTACAGGTCCCCACATCACCAGAGTTGGGGGGCCCTTAGTTCGGTTTTGTTTGTTTGGGTTCCCTTACAAGCCCGGCTCAGAAAAATAAAGGTTGCAACTGTATTCCGAGGTTACTCTCTGGGGACCAGGGCGCCACAGTCTAAGTTGGGCTTGTTAGGTTTAAGAGGAGCTCCGGGTATTTTAGGGTCTGCACCTAACCCTTCCCCCCTCCCGGTCTGCAGGCCCCCCTTATGGGCCATGCTGAGTGGCTCGGAGGCAGAAGCCTTTTGGGTCAAGTTCCCACAGGCACTTCATCTGTACACCGAGGATGCCACGAGCTCCGGGGGCCGCGGTGCTTAAGTCAGTGAATCCCCTCGGCTTCTCCCTCTTTCGCTTGCTCGCATCGCGTGGGGAGGATGCTCTGGTGTCTCCGCTGTGCATCTCAGCGTGCCTGTCCATGGTTGCAGCTGGCGCCACGGCGGGCTCCCAGGCGGAGAAGGAGCTCATGGCCTTGCTCAAGACTCTGCTCCCAAACTTGCCTCCGGCCAGCGAGGTGCAGATGTTCAACTCTGCGTGGGTTCGCGCACGAATCCGCCCGGACTTCGTGGAGGCTGTGCAGAAGAAGCTAGGCGCAGAGGCCCATGAGTTGATGGACGCCGACCCCTCACCCATCAACGCATGGGTGAAGGAGAAGACGCTGGGGCGCCTCCCGACGCTCTTTGACTCGCTGGACGCCCTTACTGTAATGGTGCTCGTGAGCACAGTGTTCTTCAACGGTACATGGGCAACGGTTTTTGATGCAGACCTCACCCAAACGTCTCAGTTCGAGGGCTTTTCGGGGCCTCGCACTTGCCACATGATGCGCAGGAAGGAGAAGGACGTGGCGTACACAGAGAACGAGATCTTCCAAGCCGTTCAACTTCCCTATGTCGGCAGGAAGACTTGGGCAACCATCCTCTTGCCGAAGGCGCCTGGTCCAGATGCCCTTGCCGAAGTGGCAGCTTCCCTCGAGAAGATCTGGCATCCCTTGAAGCTTGGGATGCGTCGTGAGTTGTGTGTTCGCAGCTTACATCCCCCTCACCAACTTTGCTAGCGGCTCACCCCTGCTCCAGAATTAAAGGAGCCGGTTATGAAAGCAGCCCTGAACCCTGCGGAAGGAATGCAGAGCTGTATGGCGCGGAGGTGGAGGTGACGCTGAGACTACCACGCTTTCGCCTCAGTGCCGGAGGATCGATCCCAGGCCCATCTCAGTTATGTCCTTGATTCGCGACTAATCCCATAAACCCTAAACCCTAAACCCTAAACCCTAAACCCTAAACCCTAAACCCTAAACTCTACAAAGAAACAAAGGAAAGCAACCACTCTTGGGCTTTTTTGAGCTAGTCCTACATGCCGCGTTCCTTTCGCGTCCCAGGATGAAGGCTGTGCTAGAGCAACTCGGGCTCCAGGAGGTCTTTGAATCTACAGGTGGCGAGTTCTCTAAAGTAGGGTTTAGGGTTTAGGGTTTAGGGGTACCCCAAATTTTGGGGGGGCGTAGAATAGTAGCCCCCAAAAAGGACCCCCAAATATATTGGGGGGCACCTGAAAATAGTAACCCGCCAAAAAGGACCCTCATTTCGAGAATCTCCCAGGTGGCTTTTTAAAGATGTCGGACGACCCGCTGGTGTGCCTCGGCGAGGTGATGCACCAGGCGACCCTTGAAGTCAACGAGGAGGGCACCATTGCTGCCGCAGCAACCGGTGCCGCCATGGCCACCCGCGGTCGCTCCAAGTCAGCAGAGATGACGGTCAACCGGCCCTTCCTCTTCATACTCAGCGACAGCCTCGGTACTCTTCACTTCCTTGGCCAAGTGGTCGCGCCGGAGCTTGATTGACCTGAGCTCCCTTCAGCGTTTCACCATAAACCGGCCTTTTGAGCTACCCCTTACACCTGAACCAAGACCCCTCTCCCCTCCCCACAAACCCTCAACCCTAAACCCTCAACCCGAAACCCTGGATGTTTTCCCGGATCAACTTCCAAGTCCCAAGTGCCTTGGCCCACCGAATTCCTCGCGCCCTTGTGGGCCCCGGGTAGCCGGAGGGGCCGCAGGGTTTTCGGGTTTGGGCTCTCGGCCCCGAACATCCCCCTAACTTTGTTTTTTGTTTGGGGGGGGGGGGGGATGTTCCCAAAGCCTCATCCCCAAACGCCCGACCGGACTCTTCAAACTGCATCCATGGAGGATCCCATCCCCCCATCCTGGAAGGTTTTAGGCCACCCGAAGCGCTCAATAACCCTAAACCCTAAACCCTAAACCCTAAGCCCTAAACCCTAAACCCTAAACCCTAAACCTTAAACCCTGAGCCCTCCAGCGGACTGAGGCTTACAGGCCGGATATAGGGTTTAGGGTGAAACCCTGAACATCCCAAACCCCAAAACATCCCGAAGCTCAATAAACCTTCGGCCCCTTTGTGTGCGGAGGAGCGGGTGAGGCGCGACTTCACCCTGGATGGAAAGCGCATTCTCGTCACCACTGACTTGGCGCTGGAAGGAGGGGGGGGGAACCTTTGGACACGATACTCCGAATGACACGACCCCTTCACTCGCAGCAAACCCTTCAGGCAACACTAAACTCCTAAGCCCGAAGCTTGCAGTTTTAGGATCCCGGAACCACTAGGTTTGGGTGGGTCATGTGGTAGGTAGAGTCAGCAGTAGAAAACCACGGGACCTAGGTCACGGAAACGGTGCTTCGACATCGAGCCAGGGTCGGGGGAACGGTGCTTCGACATCGAGTCAGGGCGCTGTACTGTAACCCCAAAGTGCGAAAGAGGACTCTAAGAAATCAAACTAAGCGCATCTAAGAAATCAAGCTAAGCTGACTAAGACCTTAAAAACCTGCGAGCAACCGAAAACCCAAAACCCTAAACCCGAAACCCGAAACCCTCAGCCTTCGCAGGGTTCCGGCTCCCGCCACAGGCCTTACTGTGCACAGGGCTTCGCACTTGACGGGCAGAACATTTAGGGTTTGGGGTTTGGGGTTTAGGGTTTAGGGTTTAGGGCTGCAAGTCATAATGTGGGGTTTACGAAAATAGGGGACCCAGTAAAGACCCCCCCCCCCCCCCAAATAGTAGGATCCCCTTAGAATAAGGACCCCAATAGGGTACCCCGAATATCGTACACCCCCATGTTCGAAGTGCTTTAGCTAAGGCAAGCATGGTAGGTTATTCACCTCACGGCCTGCCTGAGGCGACCCCTAAGCCCCATTTTGGGCTTCTTGGGCCCACAGTTTCGGCTTTAGGGTTTAGGGTTCAGGGTTTGGGGTTTAGACTTCAGGAGTTGCACGGGTCTTCATGGAAACTTCACACCTCAGTCCATCCGGCAGGTCGCGAGGATGGCTGGCGCCCTAGCTTGGAGTTATTGTGACAGCTAAGCATTAAGGCTCAGCGGCACGCAAGCTAGACCCATCATTTTCGGACGCCCCCCCCCCCCCCGCATCGACTCTACGGCTACACAAGAGTTATCATAAGCTTTCATGAATATGTTTCAACTCTCGGCTCAGTTCTCTGGTCACCGACAGGACCGAAGAAAGAGAAGAAGCTGACAATGCCGAGAATTTGATTTGGTAGGCAGTCTTTGCTGCAGAGACATCCACAGCCTTTCCATGTCCATTTTTCGTGATACCAGCAGTCCGTTGGGAGCCCAAGCCATCTGTAAGAGCTCCGGCCCTGTCAGCTCCTGGCGAAGCCATGAACTGGAGTTTCTGGGGCAAGGCCGTTTCTATGGCCTTCTTCGCGGCCTTGGGCATCTTTGACTTTGTATCGGACTTCATCGCCGCCCGGAATAGTTTGAGTGAGCTTGAGCATCGTAAACTGGATCGCTAGCTAGTTCATTTGGCGGGGTCTCTCCTTCGATTCGGAGGTCTTCTTGTTGAAACACCTCGTCTAGCAGCCCAGGTGATGCTGCAGTACGGATGCGTTTTGGAGAACTCGTTGACACCAGACTGCCCGACGCTTGAAGTCAACAGCACTGGCCCGGTTAATGGCACGTTGGACCTGGAGCTCCCGAATTGCACACCGCACTGGACGTGGTTCGGGATTGCACTGACGTTGGTCATCCTCTCCACACTGGTACCGGCTTGCTGCTGGGTGAACGGACAGCCCGGGGAAGCAACGATCGGTCAGGGCGGGTGCCTTAAGAAACTTAAAACACGCCTGCATGTGCAGCCTCGCAGTCGCTCAGCTCTCCCAAGTCTGGGATCTTGCCCGATTCCTATTTACCGGAGAAAGTCGCGTGCCCGGAAGTGACAGGAGAAATCTTTGGACGGTCATGCTGGAATCTGTGCCGCAGCTCTACCTCCAGGCGTACATTCTGTTTGCACTGGGTGCGTATGGACAAACCTTCAAGGTGATGTCCGTCTGCAGCTCCGTCTTGTCCCTTGCAGGGTCGTCAGTGATGGTTTGTGCAGTGTTTTCAGAAGCAACCAGCATTGGGCCAGCTAGGCTGTCTCGGGTCTGGCCGGGCAAGGTGCTGGCTATGCTTTTCATGGCAACGGATGCCGCTGCCCGCTGCATGGGCTTTGCAATGGTTCTGTCCGAGCCCGTCAGGGCCTACGGCTTGCCGACATGCGTCACATTCTTCCTCATTTGCAGCATCTACCCGCTCTGCTTGCCAAAAAAAGATCCCGCTATGGTCCTAACGGTCCCGTACCTAGTTCTGCTCGCAGTACTGCTGACAACAGGGAAGCAGCACTACCGCGAAAGTGGTCTGGAGATTGTGCAGGCACTCCGGTACATGGAAAATCTTCTCTTCGGCATTCTTGCAGGTGCCTTTGGGCAGACGGCTTGTGGAAACAGTCTCGCCCTGGAGCTAGGAATCTACTTCGGTATGTTGGTGGCAAATGCCGTGGCGCTCATATCGCTCCAGTGCTTTGTAGATGACGATGGGGAATTCAGGAGGCCGCGGCAATCTACCTACAGTCCCCGGCAAATCGTCTTTGGCCGCCCGATGGAGAGAATGCCTGACACGGAGTGACAGCAGAACGCACAGAGTCTAAGTCTCACGCTGCGATGACAACAAACAGAGCTGCTCTTCGGGCCTTGTGTCAGGTAGTTCGGTTTTTGGGACTTCGAGTGTAGGCTTCTGGGCTGTTAGAGAACAGAAGCAGAGGTGGGCATTGCCCAAAATAGGGGGTACCCCGACTACACGCGCAAATACTACAACCCTTATTCCCAGAACCCCCAAAAAAGGGTACCCCGATTTTCGGAAACCCCCCAGGTCTGCCTGGACCTCCCAGACCTGGCGGTGCACCGTCGCCGGCTTGCCGATACCTCAGAGCTCAGAAACAGTCGGGTTTAGGGTTTAGGGTTTAGGGTTTAGGGTTTAGGGTTTAGGGTTTAGGGTAGAAGAGCCACACGCACCCGGCCATGCGCACAACCCGAAGTGTCTTCACCAGGGACATGGCCTTCAGGGTTTAGGGTTTTGGTTTAGGGCTTTTGGTTTAGGGTTTAGGGTTTAGGGTTTAGGGTTTAGGGTTTAGGCTCAGGGGCGAATGGTTTTGATCGAGTCCTGGGCTTGGGCTTCGGGATTTCAGGGGTTGGGCCTTCGGTTGTTGAGTCAGCCGACGCTCGTGACTTGCGCAAGCAGCTCTTGAACGCACACACGCTTCATCAGAAACTGCGATCTCTCGGATGTGGTTTTGGGGACTTTCCAGAAGCTCTGAAACCCATTCTGCACAACCCCTCGACTCTACGGCATAGGGCTAGGGACATTCTATATTTTCTAAGGGCCATCTTAGTCTCTCACAGAGCCCTGAAGCGCCGCCGATGCACTGAGGCCTTGCTGGATAAGTGCGGAGAGGCAGCGGGGGACACTTCAGTGCGTTGTCCATGGGTTATGACAATAGGGGACCCCGAAAATTGCCCCTCCCAAATAGTAGGATCCCCTTAAAAATCAAGGACCCCCAGAAGGTGCAACTCATATCGGAAACCCCCATATGTTTATGCTAGTTGCAAGGAATGCCGGAAATTTGGTGACTACAAAGATGTAAACTTAGACATAAGTACAAGCTGCCTTCAGCTCCAAACTCGAAACTAGAGCTCAGCGTGTAGTTTCTCCTCCTTCGGGTTGCTCAGCTGTTTCAGACCTTGTGCCAGAGGCTGCCAGCCTGTCGAGAATTCTATTCAACTCGTCCTAAGTCATGCTCGCGAGCCGGCCGTTCAGCAGTCCCACCCCTGCTAGCCCTAAACCCTAAACCCTAAACCCTAAACCCTAAACCCTAAACCCTTAACCCTTAACCCTTAACCCTTAACCCTAAACCCTAAACCCTAAACCGGTTCTGTTCAGACCCTTCTGAGCTCCGCGGCGTTGAGGGCCCGATACATCGACGAGCTTTCCGGGAAATCGCATGCAAGTCCGCAGCGCGCAGGGGGGGGGCGAGAGGAAGGAATCGGCTGCAAGCCCAGCTTGCAGAATGAGATGGATGAGATGCATGGAACACCCACCCCTGGCTTCCCAAACCTCAACGAAAAATACTCCCAACCGGAATGGTTAAGCAGGGCCACGCACAACATTGTACAAGATTGCACTGATTTTTCGCTGTGCTATGAGAGGGGCTTTCAAGTTTTGCTTCATTCCTCGGCCTAATCCAGATGATGCGCCGAAGCCCAAACCACCACAATCTTGCGTTGTAAGGATTGCCGCTAGCTGAAACCTGCACTCGAATCCCTCATTTCCTCAATTCCTTACGCCTGAGCCTCAGTATTGAATCCAATCGTCATGGTCCCTAAACCCTAAACTCTAAACCCTAAACCCTAAAACCTAAACCCTAAACCGTTTAGGGCTCTTCTATAGGGCTCTTCGAGAGAGCCCTTCGAGAGGGCTCTTCCGCTCTTTGCTGCAGGAGCCTGGTGGAAGCTTCCACGCGTTCCTGGGCAAAGAGGCCAGGTGAGTTTTAGGCTTTTGGGATTCAACTTTGCGTTTCAGGATTCAAGATGTGCTAACGATGTGGCCAGGGCTGCGCCGGTTGGCTCGTATGAATTCGCCCCAACAAGGCTGCAGATCACAATGAGGGCCCAACACTCCGACACAATGGACATCGTTCATGAAGGAAACTTTTGGTCGGCATGCCCCTGGCCCGAAAAAGGTGTTTCATTCTGAGCCCCCCCCCCCCCCCCCCCTCCGAGGATTTACATTTAAAAGCAAACAACGTCAACACTTTAGGGGCGGGGCAAGTTTAGGGGGTTTATACGTTTCGAGACAAAAAGGTTGAGATGTTCCCCCTTATACCAACAGTCCTCCATAGAGATTATAATACCCCCGATTATAATCCCTACTAAGGACTGCAAGTATAAGGGGGGAACATCCGAGCAGCAAGGTCTTAAAGAACTCCTACGGTCCCTTGTGAGGGTCCCTCCTGTAGTCCCTTGAACCTTGCAAGACGCTTCAAGAGCCACCCCCGAAACCTCAAGCTTCCCAACTAGGGTTTAGGGCTTAGGGCTTGGGGTTTAGGGTTTGGGGTTTGGGGTTTAGGGTTTAGGGTTTAGGGCTAGGGTTTAAACCCTAAACCCTAAACTTCCGAATCCCTGCAGAGGCCACGGCTCCAGTGGCCCCTGAGCTTCTGGCGCTGGTGCGTCGCAGCAAGGGCAAGATCGACTCTGAGCTGGAGGCCAGGTGAAGGTTGTACTTGGAGGTTCATGGTGCTTATTAAGGGTTTGGGGTTTGGGGTTTAGGGCTAGGGTTTAGGGTTTAGGGTTTAGGGTTACTTGGAGGTTTATGGTACATAGTAACCAGTTGTAACTGTACTCTTAACCCACTTATGAGCTCCTTAAGTGCCCTAATAAGGTTAGAATTGGGTTATAAGCAGGGTTAGAATTGGGTTAATAAATACTATGAACCTCCAAGTAGGGTTTGGGGCTCACAGGCTACCTTTGTTGACTGATGGTTCAGGGGGTGTCGAGATTTCGGGGAGGGGTCAGAGTAGTTGGAAGCGCCAACCCCTTGGCATCAAGTTCCAAAAATCGCATGCCTCAAGACTTAGCAACCCCGAGCCAAACAAATCAATTTAGGGATCTTGTCTCAGGGGTCTACAGCTCTGCATGCGCGGCTTCGGGGCCTTGGGCTTTCACAAACATGATCTTGCCGTCCAGAGCCCCCGGCGCTTACTCAGACGACGCATCCCAGCATCCAGAAGCCCTTCCCAACACCCTTTTTTTTAGATGCACCTTTGATCCTGAAATCTTTACCTCTCAGGGTTTTGGGGTTTAGGACCCCGTGGGCCTACAACCCTATAAACCCTATAACCCTTAACCCTTAAACCCGAAACTTTAAACCCCCTAACCCTCAGCCCTAAGCCCTAAGCCCTAAACCCAAACCCTAAACCCTGAAACCTGGAAGAAGGCGTTGGCCGCGACCCCAGGTCGAGCCACGCCTCAGGCGCGGGCGGCCGTGGCCCTGAAACTTGTGAAGCCCGAAAGCCTCCACCTTGAGCCAAGAACCAAAAGAGGGTTTAGGGTTTCGGGTTTAGGGTTTAGGGGAGCTTTCACATCGCCTACCGGGATCTCACCTACTTGCCTAGCGGTTTCAGGCCATGAACCTCAGCCACTTAGGAGCTTCAGATCCTGGGCCCGAGTGCCTCGAACTCCTGCATGGCCCCGCATGCCTTCTGGAAATCGTTCTATTCTGGGGTTTAGGGTTTAGGGTTTAGGGTTTAGGGTTTAGGGTTTAGGGTTTAGGGTTTAGGGTTTAGGGTTTAGGGTTCCCTTTAGCTCTACATGTTCGACCCGCGCATCCTGAGAGCCCCCTGAGCCTCTTGGCGCCAGGCTACAAGTCATCGCGCGCGCCGGCCGAAGCGCTCGAAGGCAGACTTCTTCCCCTTGGTTCTTAGTAGGGGTTTAGGGTTTAGGGTTTAATGAGGGCCCTATATGATCCCTTAAAGGGTATGTATAGGGCCCCCTCATTCCCTCATTCCCTGCAAAGAACCAGCCAGTCTTCGCTTCAGCTTAGAGGTCCCGAGGTTAAGGTCAATTCTGGATTCTGCGCCTCCCCTTGGGTTTAGGGTTTAGGGTTTAGGGTTTAGGGTTTAGGGTTTAGGGTTTAGGGTTTAGGGTTTAGGTGGAAGCCCAGCATCCTGAACGACTGAAAAAGCTGCAAATCCTAGCGATCAACTCCTGAGCTTTGCGGGGTCTGTATCAGCAACCCGTGTAGCCAACCCTATAACATCCCAAGAACAACCCTACACCCCCTAAGGTCTTACGGTTGAACCCTAGGATTCAGAGCAGGCCTCTTTTCTCGTTTATTTCGCGTTTCGGTGTCCTTATCAGCCCCTTTTTAACCAAAAAGGGTACCCATCATTTATACCTCGGCTACTGGTCTAGCTATCATCTTCCCCCGGGTACTGAAAGGCGGAGACCGCGGGCGCGGCGCCCTCGTAGCCCGAGTGCAGCACCGGAGATCGGGCGGGCGAGGGCAAGCATTCCGGTTTGACGACTTGGAGGTTCATGGTCCTTAGTAGCCCAAGAGCTGCTGTACGGCACTTAGGGGGCTCAGAAGAGGGTTATAAGGGCAGTTATGACTGGTTAAGAAGTACCGTGCACCTCCAAGTAGGTTTGCATTCTCTGGATCCTTCCACAGCTTCGACGTGCATACCTTTGAACGTGAAGAAGTCCTGAAACCGTAACCCCTGCATCTTGGGGCTAAACCCCCCAAACCCTAAACCCTAAACCCTAAGCCCTAAACCCTAAACCCTCAACCCTAAACCGTAACTCCCATCTTGCAGGTGGCGACATGCCAGCCGTCCATCATCAGGAGGAGCCAGCGCGGCAGGAGACAAAAGTCTGTCCGCATCATGTTGCGGCGGGTTTATGGTTTTGAGTTTGAGCCGCTAAGATTCCCAAAGCAACCTGACCGTTCTGTTCTCTCCAAGCGTCGAAGCCAATCTCCAAAACCCCGCAACGCCCAAGGCCCATATCAAATCCAAACCTTATGTTTTCAGCTACCAGTTCCTCGAAAGGGCGGGGTAGGACCTCGTCATGACTTTTTTGGTCAAAAGTCTGAAAATGCCCTCCAAGTAATTCCCCCCCCCCCCCACCCCCAAACCCCTTTTAGTGCTCCACCGCGCCATGAGGGACGCTCGGCCCCTCAGCCAAGGCCCCACAGGCACAGGGTTTGGCGACTCTGGGCGCAATCCCCAGTTTGCAGGGGTAGGTTTGAACCTAGTTTTGCCTTTTTACTACCTTCAATCCCGTATAGGATCCTTCTAAAGCCCTAAGTAGGGCCCCCAAACCTACACCAGTTTGGGGTGAGGAGCTGGTGTTCGAGCGCGAGCCCTGCCTTGACTACCATCTCGCCCTGAACCCCTGAACCCATAGAGTGTGGAGGTGTGCTTACACTGCTACTCTAAACCCTAAACGCTAAACCCTAAACCCTAAACCCTGGACCCTAAACCCTAAACCCTAAACCCTAAACCCTAAACCCTAAACCCTAAACCCTAAACCCTAAACCCTAAACCCTAAACCCTAAACACCATGTACCCGCTACCAGTCCATGGCGGATGGGCTTAGGGTTTCGGGTTCAGGGGTTCGGGGCCTCGCACGGGTCCATGATGCCAGGCAGTAGTGGCCAGGAAATACGAAGCCACAGAACCCCGAAACTCCAAACCTTAATATTACCCGAAACCCCTAGACCCTAAACCCTAAAACCCGAAACCCTTCAACCCAAAACCCTTAAACCCTCTAGGCACAACTCAGTTCTCTTGGTGGATGGTGCCAGGGTTTAAAGTTTAGGTGCCTTCCGTGCTCGTTTGCTTAAGGACTGCCTTCGGCACGCCTTCGGAGTCAAAGCGCCGGGGCCATGCGCCTGGCATTTTGTGTGGCAACCCTAAACCCTAAACCCTAAACCCTAAACCCTAAACCCTAAACCCTAAACCCTAAACCCTAAACCCTAAACCCTAAACCCTAAACCCTAAACCCTAAACCCTAAACCCTAAACCGGGTGAATGAACAAAAGCCCAAATTATAAGCGCAAAAACGTGCGTTAACTTACTTTTTGCACTTTTAATGGGCGTGTTCATTTCATTCACACAGTTAATAATACTACGAAGTGATAGAGCGTTTTAATTACAAACGAAGTGAATGCAAAGAACGTAGTGCCTGAAGTAATTAAATTAGCGACTGAACGAAGTAAACAAGAGATTTCTACTGGAAAAATCCTCAATCATAAGCTGTGTCCTGGTGCTCGCTAAAAGACCCAGCGAAATACAGTAGTTTGAGTGGGTCTTTTGCAGCACATACAATATAATATTATTAACGGGCTAACTTAACAAATAAAATGCAAGGCGTGAAAGAACGCGCGATGTTATTATTAAATTTACTAGCCCGTGCAAAACGCCCACATTAAATTCATGCGATCGCTTGTTTCACGCACTCCTTATATTTTAATGTGTTCACTTGTTCTCTCGTTCCGTTCACACCCTATTCATAATATTACACGCACGAAGTTTGCCATAATATTAATAGTGTTGTTCTCTCGTTTTCTATTATTCTTAGGGGGTTTATTGCGCGTACAACACGCGTGAATTCTCTACGCCTAAACCCTAAACCCTAAACCCTAAACCCTAAACCCTAAACCCTAAACCCTAAACCCTAAACCCTAAACCCTAAACCCTAAACCCTCATGGCGGTTTAGGGTTGTGGCTGTGTCTGGAATTCCATTCGAAGCGCCAACAGCGCAAGTTGAAACGCGATGAGTCGACGTTGCATGCAGCCGCCGATGCAAGACTTGAGGCCCCTTGCCTCGCGGCAGTAACCATAAACCCTAGAACCTAAACCCTAGTCCCTAAACCCCAAACCCCAAAACCCTAACCCTAAACCCCAAACCCTAAACCCTAAACCTTAAACCTTCAACCCGAGCCTATCGCTCAAGTTCCTCAAAGCCTTTTGACCTCAGACGTGGTTCCCTCCGAGGCCATCCCAGCCCTACATCTCATACCAGAGGAAGGCGAGTCCAGCATGGAGGAGCTTCCCCCTACACTTTAGGGTTTAGGGTTTAGGGTTTAGGGTTTAGGGTTGAGGGTTTAGGGTTTAGGGTTTAGGGTTTAGGGTTTAGGGCTGCCCTTGAGCTCCCCTGCACTGCCCTAGCTCCCAAGCCTTGGAGCAACGCAAGGAATGAATTGACAACAGACCAGGGGGGGTTGTTTGCTCGGGGCTCATCTTTCAGTGGAAAGACCTGCAGGGAGGGGCATCAAGGGAATTCGGTTCCCGTGAGCTCAGGGGTTGACCTTAGCAGCAGAGTGGGTAACCTTTCAGCTTTTTGGGGTATTATGTTCCCTTTATAAGCCCAAAGGTTAACCTTAAGTTCCCCAAGGATTCTGGACAACTAAGTTGACAGGGTTTGGCCTTTTTAAGTTGCCGATAGATCCTCGGCAAGGAGAGCTTGGATGAAACCACGCAGGCGCAGGGGACAGGGCTGCTCTGAAAGCATCAGTGGTCAGCTACCCGAAGCACTATAAGCCTTAAACCCTAAATCTTTCCCCCCCTATACCTAACAGTTCTTAATAGGGATCATATTAGCCCCTATCTTATCATCCCTATTGAAGGACTGATGTATAAGGGGGAACATCCCAACCTAAACCCCCCCCCCCCCCCCACCAGTCGAGGGTTGCGGCCTAGGCTTCTGGACTTTGAGGGCTCGCCGGTTCCAGTAGTTGCAAGATGCCGTGACTTCGAGTTTGGGGTGTCCCTGTGGCCATGCGGAACATTGAACAGGAAAGAGGACCTGCGGCAAAAGGAGCTGCCCTGGGGTCAGAGTCCCCGGCAGCCTTCCCCCAACTGTTGAAGGCAACTGTGCAGAAAGAGCGTTTAAGAAGTGTAGGGTGCAAGTTGCAGCCATCACCCCAAGTAGCTTCGTCTGCTGACCTTCGATCGCACCCCAAGTTTCCTGGAGCTCGGGATGTTCGGTCTTGTCAGGGCTGAGGAGTGCTTGGGGCAAACCACCCTACACCCTAAACCCTGAACCCTAAACCCTAAACCCTGAACCCTAAACCCTAAACCCCAAACCCCAAACCCTCAAGCTTCGACTTTCGGTGAAAGGCGGTGGCGCCGGCGCCGGCGCCGTCTGGTGGCGCGGCCCAGCCTGAAGGAGGAGGATTCAAGGGCCCAAAAGCCTGGCACCCACCAGCCGCCCTAAAGGCTTTCGAAGCAGAAGCTCCCAGTTGAACTGCGTAAGCATCATAAATCAGCTGCTATCTTTCAAAAGGCCCCTTAGGGGCCTTGGTCTTGAGATTGAAGGTGTAGCGCCCAGATCCGAATGCTGTTTAAGAAAATCGTAAAGCTCCTCAGTATTCACACAAGGCTCCCGGGATGCTTTTGGTACACTCGGAATGGCATCGGTGTCTTTGGGTCTTCAACATTCAGCGGTTCTTCGGGCCCTTCAAAGAACAAGTAGCATAGGCTTTTGGTTTAGGGTTTAGGGCTTAGGGTTCAGGGTTAGGGCCCCGGACTGTTTTTTCAACTGGTGAACATCTTTGACGGTCCCAAATTCTCTCTTCACCTAAGTCCGATGCCTGCCCCCGAAACGCCCGGAATGACCCAGGGCTTTGAGGGTTTGAAGGCTGGGAGGGTTCTTGAAGGATAGGTGTCAGGGTTCCAGGAGCCCCGCTGCCTCTACCGCCTCCGCCGCCTCCGCCCACTGCGCTGCCTTTGACCAGGCATGTGAGACTGGTCGGGGGTTTAGGGAGCGTAACACCTGCAGCCCCGAATTTCACTGAAAGCTTCCAACCGACAAGCTCGGACCCAAACTCCCTAGTCAGATTTGCAAGCAGAGACAGCACAGAGTCCACCTAAGCCTGTCTAAAGTCCAACTTTTCCCGACAGAGCTGCGGTGTTCGGACCATAGGAGGTCGAGCTGTCTAGGTTCAGGGGTAATGTGCAAGATTACGTTAAGTTTGTAAGAATCTCTCCTGCAGACCTTGGGACATATCCAGGAATCATTTTTGTCATTTATTTGTCATTTTGTTGTCACTTGCTGCTGTCATTTTGATGCCATTTTTGTGTCATGTTTGTGTCATTTGTTTGTCATGTGTCAGTAGTATTATTGTATTATTATTGTAAAGGACCCCACAAAAGCGCGCCCAGGCAAAGCCCTCAGAAAGGGTTCATATGGGCCTTCCAAAGCCCTCATGATTGTGGTCCCAAATGCGGCCCAATTAAGGGACCCACAAAACATGGGCCCAAACTAGCTGACGACAGGCCTCCTGGGGCCTTCAAGGGCCTCAGACACGGCCCACATGGGCCCCCAGAACCGACACTGCTGAGCCCTTGTCCCTCTTCGCACGCGCGCCGCGACGACGACGATGATGAGGACGACGTACATTAGAACTGGAGCAAATGATTGAACAATGCCAGAAGAATGACAGACCAAATGGCAAAGGGGTCGCCAAATGACAAAAAAATGACAGAGGGGTCGGGACATGACAGCAGAATGACTCCAAAATGACAGAAAAATGACTCCACAAATGACAGAAAAATGACAAACAAATGACTCCAAAATGACAAAAAAATTGACTTCCCCCTGGGGGACGGTGAGGAGGGTGGAAATTGAAGGAGGCCTCGAGCGGTTGTCGTTTTGGAGTCATGTTGGAGTCATGTTGGAGTCATTTTGGAGTCATTTTTCTGTCATTTTGGAGTCATTTTTCTCATTTTGGAGTTGCTTTTTCTGTCATTTTGGAGTCATTTTTCTGTCATTTTGGAGTTGCTTTTTCTGTCTTTTTGGAGTCATTTTTCTGTCATGTCCTGATCTGTCATTTTTTGTCATATGGCCCTCCACCGCCCCCCCCCCCGCCCACCCCCCCTTCCCCCCCTTCCCCACACGTTGCCATCCTCCAGATCCCCCCAGACTTCCTTCCTTGCTTACGTAAGGCTTACGCCTTTGTTGCAAGTTATCGTTTTATTCATTTTCTGCAAATCACGACGCAGAAAGTGGTGACTCGTGCCACGCTTGATGTCACAGGATACCACATAAGTGGCCATCTTTGGCACTTATACCTCCTCCTACTACTACTACTACTACTACTACTACCACCACCACCACCGCCTCCGCCACCGCCACCGCCACCGACAACACAATGACAAGAAAATGACAACACAAGAATGATTCATGCAGAAAACGACATAGAAACGACAACAAAATGACAGCAGCAGAATGACTCCAGAATGACTCCGAAATGACTGAAAAATGACAAAATAATTTCTTGATGATTTCCAAGACCTGCAGGGCCAAGATTCTTACAACGTTAAGTCCTTCATTCACTGAGAATAAGAGGGCCTCCATCCCAGAGGGCTTCCAATTCAGAACAACGCCCATGCGCAGGGCCCCTCAACAGGGACCAAGGAAACCTCTGGCAGAGCGAATTTAGGGTGAGGGTTTAGGGTCTTGACTTAGGACTGCAGAAAAGGTGGAGGTACCTCAAGGGAATTCCTACATGAGATCCATAGAAGCATAGAACTCTCTTGGTGCAAGACTCAGCTTTGTTCTGCTTCTGCTTCCATTGCAGGTGTAGGTTGGTTGCCTTAACGAGCCATCGCGGCCATGTATGTCTACATCTGACCGGGCACTGAATCAGTCCCGTGTGAATGCAATAAATAAGCAGGCCAGTTTACATGCATGGGTTGGAGAAATCTGGCGTTCTCCTTGTGTGCAAGAACAGGTTTCCATTTAGCATCAGGTTTTGGTGACTGTGGGAAGCATCCTCGCCAGCTGGTTGAAGGGCAAAGTTGTGCATGGACCTTTGCATGATTGTCACTGGCCCTTGATCCTTGATGTCCAATCCCCTAGGACCCAGAGTTTTCCCCCTTTCTTTACAGGGTTTTTGTTCCCTTATAAGCCTAAACCCTAAACCCTAAACCCTAAACCCTAAACCCTAAACCCTAAACCCTAAACCCTAAACCCTAAACCCTAAACCTGTATATATATATATATATAAGCCCCTTTAAACCCATAAAGGGCACCCCTTCTCAAGCTCTGTGGTCGGCCGAAAAACTTCCAAACCCCAAACCAAGTTCTAAGCCCCAAGCCCCTCTGTACAATAAGGCCCACTTTTGGGGTTGCTATTCTTCGGCGGCCCAGGAATATGACGGTTGAATGAGAACACTTTACACTTGTTGGGTACTACACTCCCCTATAGAACTGAAAGTGTACACTTTTCGGGCCGTTTGAACTCAGCAACGAAGAAAAAAGGGAACATCCTCTCAAGAAATGACCATATGTTCGCCTTGAGCCGCCAGTAGCCCGAAGCCGCCATCCTTCAACCCTAAACCCTAAACCCTAAACCCTAAACCCTAAACCCTAAACCCTAAACCCTAAACCCTAAACCCTAAACCCTAAACCCTAAAACCCTGGATGCTGGATGTGGAGCAGGATCTCTCCAATCCCCCGCCCGGCAGAAAGCAAGGCTTGCCTTCCAGTTCGGTTCAGGTCAGGTCAAGTTGTAGGGTTTAGGGTTTAGGGTTTAGGGTTTAGGGTTCAGGGTTCAGGGTTCAGGGTTCAGGGTTTAGTTTATGGGTTCAGGAGGGACCACCGGGCCGTTTCCAGGGGCACGGCTTTCACAACTTCGCGGAAGGAGGGTGTGGCATTCGAGCACAACAGCGCTGGAACCCTGAGCCTCGGCTCTTGAGCCCCGAAGCCAGAAGCCCCCAGCTCGAGCGTTTACTCCCACAGCAATTAGGGTTTAGGGTTTAGGGTTTAGGGTTTAGGGTTTAGGGAGCCACTTGTGCAGTCGCAACCAAGAGAACAAACCACCCGACAGGCCAAGATTGCCGGAAACTTGCAGTTCGGACTCCAAACGCTCAAAACCCTCGATCTTCAATGGATGCACCAACAAGCGCCTTTTTCTGATCACACAGCAGTAGACCTTCAAGTAGCACGTACGATCTACAAATAAATTCGAAGACCGCTCTCGTGAACCTGGCAAACTGCTGTAGGGATTGTCTAAAGTCTGCAGTCACGAAAGCGATCAAGGATTTTGAGCAATCGCGGTAGCTGCACCTTTGTTCACAGTACCTTGAGAGTAGCCCCCCACCCACCGCCCCCCTCCCTCCCCTTCCCCCTTCCCCCCCAACTCCACCCAGCCTCGACGCTGGACACTGTCGCAGCTCGCGGAGCTTCGGGCGCCTGAGAAGGAAGCAAACGATGGGAGGTTGGGGTTTTTGGAGTGGGCTCAGATGGGCTTAGGGATGGTCTCGAGCCAGTTCAGGGTTGTTGTTTGCGGCTTCTTTGTTTGAAGTCGGGGGTTGCCCCGCATTGAACGCGAGGGAGACCTAAAATCTTGAGCCCTCACTCACCCCGCTCAATCTCATCACCCTTGCAATGCCCTTGGCTTTACAGAGTTTAGGGTTTAGGGTTTAGGGTTTAGGGTTTAGGGTTTAGGGTTTAGGGTTTAGGGTTTAGGGTTTAGGGTTTAGGGTTTAGGGTTTAGGGGGGTTTCGGATCCGGAGGGTTGAGGGAAGGAAGCAACCTCGAAGCTTCTGGAGCCTGGGATGCTTCTCATGCCTTGGGGTTTCATAGCGTCATCAGGCCTGGTTCTGGCATCCCAACCTAAACCCTAAACCCTAAACCCTAAACCCTAAACCCTAAACCCTAAACCCTAAACCCTAAACCCTAAACCCTGAACCCTGAACCCTGAACCCTGAAACCTGAAACCTAGAACCTGTACCCGAAAAGCCCCCACCCTGGATAAAGCTGCCCCAAGCCATGAACTAACTTCAGCCTCAAGGCTTCTGATAGAGGGGCCTTAATAATGAGAATCTGGTTTTGAGGGGGTTGTTATGGTACAATTTAATGATCTTATAGGGACCATAGGGGAATACCATTGGCAGCTATTCCCGACCCCCCTATATGGGTACTTCCCAAAATAGGGGTACCCCTTTTATACCCCAAGTTGAATAGAATCTCTTTGCAGGGACCTCCAGAAAGGGTACCCCTATTTTCGGTTTAGGGTTTTGGGTTTAGGGTTTAGGGTTTAGGGTTTCGGAAACCCATGTTAGGACCCAGGGAATGTTCCGGGACGCAAGGGGCCTTTGAACTTTTCGGGATGTCGGTGGGGGGCTTTCGGTCTCGGAGTCCTCTCAGCCTTGTGGCCGTAGAGCTAGCATTTTAGGGTTTAGGGTTTAGGGTTTAGGGTTTAGGGTTTAGGTCTCCACGCTTCCGTTCCCGAAAAACGTCCGCACCCCCAAAAGTCCCACGAAGACCTGAACCAAATAGCATCAAGCCCCGACGCCTGAAAGCCGAAAAGAACCATAAACCCTAAACCCGATAAACCCTAAACCGCTCCTGAACCCGCCTGAAGTCCCAAACCTTGAAACTTCCAGAAGTAGAAGAAGGGTTTAGGGTTTAGGGTTTAGGGTTTAGGGTTTAGGGTTCAGGGTTTCGGGTTTAGGGTTTAGGGTTCAGGGTTCACTAGAAGCAAAGAGCCTCTGGTTTGGGCCATTCAGGTGCTAAACTCCGGCTTGCGGTGGTTGCACCAGGCACAGTGGGGCCCTGGCACCCTGGAAGCTTTCTTTGTAATAGACATCACCCTAAACCCTAAACCCTAAACCCTAAACCCTAAACCCTAAACCCTAAACCCTAAACCCTAAACCCTAAACCCTAAACCCTGAACCCTGAACCCTGAACCCTGAACCCTGAACCCTGAACCCTGAACCCTGAACCCTGAACCCTGAACCCTGAACCCTGAACCCTAAACCGCCGAATGCCTTCTCTGTGGTCTCTGGTCTCGGGAGAGCTTTCGAAGCAGCGGTTTGCCCAGTTCACCCCACAAAACTCTTCCAGGGCAACCATAGTTTTGGGGCGCTTGAATGGTTAAAACCCTGAACCCTAAGCCATAAACCCTAAGCCCTTACAGCCAACCTTGGCGCGAGGAGCTCGTGGCAAGTCAGCCGCAGGCGCGCAGATGATGCTGCCCAACACCCCGGAGCCCCCGAGAGCTTCCCTAAACCCTAAACCCGAAACCCTAAACCCCAAACCCTAAACCCTCAACCCTAAACCCTAAGCCTCGGATCCTGAAATCTTAATCCAAGTTGGAACCAGGGCCCCGAGTATGGTCTCATAGGGCTCCGAAGTATGGTCCCTTATTCTGTTCTGTGCGTTTACGGGGCATAACACAAGGGACCCAGATACCCTAAACCCTATACCCTAAACCCTAAACCCTAAACCCTAAACCCTAAACCCTAAACCCTAAACCCTAAACCCTAAACCCTAAACCCTAAACCCTAAACCCTAAACCCTATACTTGGAACCAAAGACGTAAGCCGAACCTCGAAGTCGGGCTACAAGGGCTGCCCAAGGCTCTTCGTTGTCAGGGTTGAGAGAGGCCTGTCTCTTTGTGCAGGAATCTTGCGCCTTTCCGAGCATTTACAGAGGTTTGCGGTTTAGGGCTGTTTTTGAGAAGCCCTAAACCCTAAACCCTAAACCCTCAACCCTCAACCCTCAACCCTCAACCCTCAACCCTCAACCCTCAACCCTCAACCCTCAACCCTCAACCCTAAACCCTAAACCCTAAACCCATCCCCGGACCTTAAGTCCCTAAAGCGCCGTAAGCCCCAGCCGCCCTATAGTTGGAGCTCCTGGACCTGCCGAAGCGCGCCGACGGAACCCTGAAGGTCATCCAGGCCCGCTGGAGAGGAAGGGGGTATAGGGTTTAGGGTTTAGGGCTTAGGGCTTAGGGCTTCGGGCTTCGGGCTTCGGCTTCGGCTTCGGCGTCGGCGGCTTCGGAGCAGGCGTGCCGTGGCGGTTGGAGGAGTAGGGCATGTAGGGCTTCAGGTTTCTTGAACCCCAAACCCTAAACCCTAATTAAACCCTAAACCCTAAACCCTAAACCCTAAACCCTAAACCCTAAACCCTAAACCCTAAACTTCTTGGCGCAAATGCGCAAAAAGGATGGGCCTGCTGAGTGGGAGGGAGTCCAGGATGAAGAGCTTTGAAGCCCAGCCAGGTCTGAATCTTCCCTTTGAAGGCTCAAACAACGATGCTTCTTGCACCTCCAACAAAGAGGCCCTCGCGGGCCCTTGTGCCAACTCGGTGCCCTCCTGATAGGCATGACAAACACCTGCCGGACTGTGAGTCTGCTAAGGCCCCACCCACTCCAAGATGTCCGACAGAGACTGCGCATCACCGTGAACCCCCTATACCTATAGCAAATGTTACTACCCGATGAACTAGGGCGTAGATCGCCTCATTTGGATTTAGATCCACCCTGCTCTGGCTTTCGGGATGGTAGGCCTTACTGTAGGCCGCACCCCCAGCCCAGACCTTCAGATCCCGGTTGACGAGCCCCAAACCTTCTGAAAACCACTCGGCCTCAATGGCCTCATTCCGGCATCCTCAATGCAGGGCGCCAAGCCCGAATCGGGGCTATTAATTAGGGCTGAAGACTCAGCGCAACCCTAAACCCTAAACCCTAAACCCTAAACCCTAAACCCTAAACCCTAAACCCTAAACCCTAAACCCTAAACCCTAAACCCTAAACCCTAAACCACTGCGTTTCTAGCCCAACTCGGGAGAGGCATCCTTCCTCAAACGACTCCTCGGCGGCGCGTTGGAGCTGAAGGCCGCGAGGGTTTGGTAAGTTCCCGGAGCCCTCTTTGACTATTTATAGGCGGTTGTGGAAATCGGGGTGGATGCTTGCTCGGTCTGTGTCGGCTAAGGTGGGGTTGTTCGAAGTAATATATATATATATATATATGTGTGTGATTTTTTTTTGGGGGGGGTTCTTAAGCAAATAGTAGTTTGTTGTCGCATTGCAAGGCTGCAGGTCAGGATGGCTGTCTCAAATGTGAGCCTGCAGACCAAGCTCAGCCAGAGCTTAGGGTTTAGGGTTTAGGGTTTAGGGTTTAGGGTTTAGGGTTTAGGGTTTAGGGTTCAGGGTTCAGGGTTTAGGGTTTAGGGTTTAGGGCAGCCGAGCCCCCAATCAAACACCCTGACACAGGGCTGCCTGGAGAGCGACGTGAGCGCGGCCCACTTGGACTTGCGCCAGTTGTCCCTGGAGCAGTGACCCGCCAGAAAAGATGAAAGCTTAGGGTTGAGGGTTTAGGGTTTAGGGTTTAGGGTTTAGGGAGGGTTTAGGGTTTAGGGTTTAGGGTTTAGGGTTTAGGGTTAGGGTTTAGGGTTTAGGGTTTAGGGTTTAGGGTTTAGGGTTTAGGGTTTAGGGTTTAGGGTTTAGGGTTTAGGGTTTAGGGTTTAGGGTTTAGGGTTTAGGGTTTAGGGTTTAGGGTTTAGGGTTTAGGCCAGTTAAGATAAAGGCCAGGGAAGGGGATTAGGGTCCAGTCCAGACAAGAGCATCTTAAGCCCGGAGACTAGACAGCTTAGGCGCAGGGTGGATCCAAAGTACGGACACCTTTTGCGTACCCTCAACTGTACGGCATATACTATGGAGACCCAGAAAGGGACCATTATGTTTGCATCACAAGCACCGGCTGCAGGGGGTTTAGGGTCTTGCTGGCTCTTAGCCGGTTCAGTCTTCACGGCTTCGCGCCACGTTACAGCTTTCAAGCCAGACTTGGACCCAAACCCTACGCCCCCAAAAAAGGCCCCTAGAAGTTCCCAAGCCCTACGTTCCCTACACCCCAAGAACCCTCAAGTCAAGAGAGCGAACCTAAACCCTAAACCCTACACCCTACACCCTAAACCCTAAACCCTAAACCCTAAACCCTAAACCCTAAACCCTAAACCCTAAACCCTAAACCCTAAACCCTAAAGAGAGCCCGAGGTTGCTTTGCCTCAAAGTGCAGAACCTGGACTTTCAAACGTCGTGGGGATGCCCAGACTGAACCGAGGCCAAGTCTCAGCGGTAGACGGCGGGTTTAGGGTTTAGGGTTTAGGGTTTAGGGTTTACGGTTTAGGGTTTAGGGTTAAACCCGCCCCAGCCCCGGCAGCAACGAGCGCTCCCGCCCACCCTTTTCGGCCTTGTCGTTGGGAAGCAGAAACACGCGCCCTGGCAACAGCAGCAAAACAAAGAGGCCTGCGACCTGGAAGCGCAACAAGAAGAGCATCCTAAACCCTAAACCCTAAACCCTAAACCCTAAACCCTAAACCCTAAACCCTAAACCCTAAACCCTAAACCCTAAACCCTAAACCCTAAACCCTAAAACCTAAAACCTTAAACCCTAAACCCTAAACCCTAAACCCTAAACCCTAAACCCTAAACCCTAAACCCTAAACCCTAAACCCTAAACCCTAAACCCTAAACCCTAAACCCTAAACCCAAACCCTAAACCCTAAACCCTAAACCCTAAACCCCAAACCCCAAACCCCAAACCCTAAACCCTAAACCCTAAACCCTAAACCCTAAGCCTTTTTCACAAAGCCGTTCTTATTGTCTCCTAAGACACTCCGCTCGACAAGCCCCTTCTTTACAAGGAGGTCTCCAAGATGGGCCCGCGACGGTATCGGGTTTAGGGTTTAGGGTTTAGCGTTTCTAGGGCTCATAGGGTTTAGAGGGTTTAGGGTTTAGGGGGAGGTCAAAGTGGGTACTTGTATGTGACCGTGTGAAGCCGCGCCCTTCTCTTCTAGAGGTCTGGAAGCCACGCCGCCCACACCAACTTCCTTGAGGCGCTTGAGGCCGACTCAGTTTGCGGGTCTTATGATCATGGCTGTTTCAGGTTTTGGGTTTAGGGTTTAGGGTTTGGGGTTAGGGTTTAGGGTTTAGGGTCTTAAGAGCTTTATACTGGTTTGTGTGCCCGGCTGCGGGTCAGAAATTACGATACACCCAAAATCGGCAACACACCGTGAAACGACCCCCGCGATGCGACGCGTGTCCGTTTGCGGGCGCGACAGTTTTGATTGGAGAAGTTCGGCTCAGGTTTGCAAAGTTTTCGGGGCGACTTTTCCCTAGGTACTGGATCTGTTATTTTGTGGTTTTTACGAGGCGAGCACAACGTGCTTGGGGTGGGTTTTAGTCGCTATGCGTTGGAGCATGTTTTTTTCTCCCCGAGTTCAGGGGCATGCTTTGACAAGGCATGTATTCAGGAGCCTGCATGACGCAGGTAACGTCTTTTCCGGGATGGCTTGTGCTTAAGTATGTCATTGTTGGGATGTGTAGTGTAGTGTTGTGTTGCGTTGTGTTGCGTTGTGTTGCGTTGTGTTGCGTTGTGTTGTGTCGTTGCACTCAGACAATAACAGCGTTGTCATATCTTGCGGGCTTCAGAACCGTGAACCCCGGCTGTGATCTCAAAGCTAGGGGTATAGAAGTTTGAAGCAATGCCCCCCCCCCCCCCCCCGGCTCGCAAAGAACAGGGTTTAGGGTTTAGGGTTTAGGGTTTAGGGTTTAGGGTTTAGGGTTTAGGGTTTAGGGTTTAGGGTTTAGGGAAGGACTCAGTGGCTGCAAAACAGCCCGAAACCGTAGATTTGGTCTTCAGTGTTGGGCTTAGGAGACAGGATCGCAGGAATTTGGGCTTGCACTATAAGAAGGCTTCCAAAGAATGTGTTTGAGGGTAAATACTTCGAGTTTAGGGCTGGCACTCTTCAGAGCGTTGCGTATTTGAGCACAGAAAACACCCACCACTACCTACCCCCACCCACCCCCAATGAGCACCCACCCCCACCCCCACCCGCCCCCCACCCACCCCCACCACTCGCGCCTTAGCCAAAACTGGGCGACAAATGCACAAGCCTTGCCCTGAAAAGAGCACCTGTGCTCCTGAGCGCACAGGTCGTTTAGTTGCACTTTGATTTGTTTTGGAGCTGGGATGTTGCGGCCGGCTCCCCAGACCGTTCATAGAAGCTTCTTTTCTACTGTTTGCTTAAGAACCCCCAAAGAACTCAAAAAACAATACTCCCTACACCGGAAGAATACGGTGGCTCTTAACAAAACAGTAGTTTTTGCAATGCCAGCTCGGAGAAGTCGTGGGATCTTCGCAGATGTGAGGCGCACATCTGCGAGCGGCTGACGAGGTGCAACAAGAAGGGTCCGCTTTACAACTTTACGGGTTTAGGGTTTAGGGTTTAGGGTTTAGGGTTTTTACGAAACTAGGGGACCCCCCAATAGAGACCCCCAAATAGTAGATTCTCTTCTAATCAGGACCCCAATAAGGTCCGGCACATCGTAAAACCCCCCACTTCAAGCGCGTGAGACTTCTTTTTCTCGGGACCAACAGGGTTGAGGGTTTGTGTGCTGATGGGTTTCGTTGTTCAGGGTTTCGAGTTGAGGTGGTAGGGCGGAACGCGGACTGTCGTGTTATCGAGTGGCAGTCAGGTTTTTCTAGGGCTTAGGATGGTAAGCAGAGATATATGTACATATATATATATATATATCCATACAAAATGTATTTTTACATATACATGCATTATATGTATATATATATATATATGTATACACATTTTTATTATAGGCTTCTGGGGCATGGCAGACGGGCTTGGGTTATGGCTCGCATTTGATGAACGTTCATTGTTCAGAGTGCAGGGTTTAGTGAGCCGCAACCGCGCCGACAGGCTGGGAGCCCAAACAAGCCCCTGCGAGCCCCTAAGCCCAAGCCAAGCCATTGCAAGAGGGTTTCGAGTTTAGGATTTAGGGTTTAGGGTTTAGAGTTTTGGGTTTAGGTTTTAGGGTTTAGGGTCCCAAAAACTCCGTAACGATAGAGGGGCCAGTGGCACTGGCAGGCACCTGATTCGGGTTTAAGTTTAACTCCTCGTGCACCTCAACCTTCGGTACTGAAGCCTCAACTCAACCTCGGGCAGGACAAGGCTTGAGGTCCATAAGAAGACCTATGAAGACCCTGATAGTGAAGACCCTGATAATGAAGACCCTGATAATGAAGACCCTGATACTGAAGACCCTGAGAATAAAAGCCCTGAGAATGAAGACCCTGATAATGAAGACCCTTAGAGTGAAGACCAAGACCCTAAGAGTGAAGACCCTTAATCCCTGAATGAAGACCCTCTTCGTGCCCCAAAGAGCCACCAAGCCCGCGGAACCTCCCATGACCCGACCTCTGAGCCCTAAGCCCGACTCCAGAAGCCTTTGAAGGCCCCTTCCAAAACCCCAAAAGACCCTAATACCCTAAAACCTAACCCCTAAACCCTAAATCCTAAGCCCTAAACCCTAAACCGCCCTTTGAGGCGGGCTCTCTGCAGCGCCGCGCCGCCTTCTGCACAGCGTTTGCTCGGGCGGGAGGGAGCAGCGAAAACTTGGGGCTTTAGGGTTGAGGGTTGAGGGTTTAGGGTTTAGGGTTTAGAGTTAGCCCTTGGGATATGGGACGTTCCCCCTTATACTAACAGTCCTCAATAGGGATTCTAGTACCCCCTACGATAATCCCCATCAAGGAGCTGTTAGTACGGGGGAGTATCCCAAGCTGAGGGTTTAGGGTTGCTCATCATCATTGGGCTCGCTTCTGTGGGCGAGTTTCCGATTTGTGGGAGATTGGAGGGGTCGTGACCCTAAACCCTAAACCTAAACCCTAAACCCCAAACCCTAAACCCTAAACCCTCAACCGAAACCAACCCTTTTCTTGAGTTCGGAGTAAGGGGTTGGTAGTGTAGAACACCTCAATGCTTCGGCTTTGTCAGGTAGGGGTCTCTGGCCACCCTATGTCATATGCCACCCCGGAGCATCGTGGCCGAACGCCCTTTGCTTTCCCCGTGCCCAAAGCCACCCTAAACCCTAAACCCCAAACCCTAAACCCTGAACCCTAACCCTGAACCCTAAACCCTAAACCCTAAACCCTAAACGCTAAACCCGAAACCCTAAACCCTATACCCCAAACTCATCCTCCGAAGACCGCAGGCGGCGGCTGCTCCTCATCCTCGGCGCAGCGGCGCTGCTGCGCGAGGCCTCGAGCTGTCCGTGGAGCTGCTACAGGTTGTTTTTGGGTTTAGGGTTTAGGGTTTAGGGTTTAGGGTTTAGGGTTTAGGGTTTAGGGTTTAGGGTTTAGGGTTTAGGGTTTAGGGTTTAGTAACCGGGTTTAGGGTTTAGTAACCGAGTTTAGGGTTTAGTAACCGGGTTTAGGGTTTAGGGTTTAGGGTTTAAGGGTTTAAGGGTTTAGGGTTTAGGGTTTAGGGGTTCGTTCTTTGGAATCCTCAAGCCCTGACCCCAACGTTCTCCGAGCCGAAGTCCCTAAACCGTGTATCGTGGAGGGTGCTTCGTTACGGCTTCTGAAGCTTCTTTCAAGGGGGTTTAGTATAGGGTTTAGGGTTTAGGGTTTAGGGTTTAGGGTTTAGGGTTTAGGGTTTAGGGTTTAGGGTTTAGGGTTTAGGGTTTAGGGTTTAGGGTTTCAAACCAAGGGCGCAGGCGACAAGCATCATCTAAAGCAACACCTAAACCTTCTGTCCCAGACTTCCCTGAATTGGATGACACAAACCAGAAGCCAAAACCGGTCAATCCGCCAAACCCTACATCCCAAAAACGCTAGTCACTAGTTCTTACAGTCTCAACCCTACCCCTAAACACTTGAGACCCCAAACACTTGAGACCCTAAACCCACGTATAGGGTTTCACGGCCTCAAGGCCTGGCGTTTAGGGTTTCAGGGCCTCAAGGCCTCAGCCTGGTGTTTAGGTCAAGGCCTCAAGGCCTGGTGTTTAAGGCTTCAGGGCCTCA
>CAJNDS010001691.1:273994-278994 GCA_905221605.1 Symbiodinium natans | reverse complement strand
TAAACCCTAAACCCTAAACCTCAACCCTACCAAGCAGTGCATCTCAAGGCAAGGGACTTCGCTACTGCCCCCCCCCCCCCCCCCCCCCCCCCCCTTTTTTCGTTCCTCGAGACCGGGACAAGCAAGACAGACCTCAAGCCTCCGTCCCTGGGACCTGGCAAAAAGAGGTCTAGGGTTCGGGGTTTAGAGTTGAGGGTTTCAAGATTTCCGGGTTTCAGTGGTTTGATTAGCTATTTGGTCCTGAGCCCAACACCATCGCAACGAACAGGAGGAGAGAACTACTGCGAGGATAGCAACTGGGTGAGCGCCGGCTGGTATTCCCAACCATACGAGGAGTGCACCTACGAGCATGCAGGCCGCTTTTTGGCATCTGGGGTTAGAGCCTACGACCCCGTGGAACCCCGAAACGAGGATCCACCCAGGATGGTCAGCCGTCTTTCGTTGCTTTCAGAGCATTGAAGGTTGCAGGGTTAACGAGAGTCGTGTCTAGATGAGCTTCGCGTTGAGGAATTGGCTCCTAAACCCAGCGCATGTTGCTCTGGGAACGAGAACCCCTTGCAGAGTTCGAGGCCTCTCTCAAGCTGCCTCATATAAACCCTAAACCCTAAACCCTAAACCCTAAACCCTAAACCCTAAACCCTAAACCCTAAACCCTAAACCCTAAACCCTAAACCCTAAACCCTAAACCCTAAACCCTAAACCCTGCCTTATATTTTGGGGCAACTTGAAGCCCTTGGTAGAACACCATCTGACAACAGAGATGACATCCTGGGGCTTTCTTGGCAGAAGACCCGTATATCCCTTAAAGCCCAAGGTTATGGCCGGGGGTCTGAGTGGAACGCGGGACACTACGACTACGAAGATGCAGAGGACCACCCTACACCCTAAACCCTAAACCCTAAACCCTAAACCCTAAACCCTAAACCCTAAACCCTAAACCCTAAAACCCTAAGCCACATTCTACCGCGCCATGCGGGGGGTTTTGGGGGTGCTCTTGGGATCTTCACTCCACCGTTGAGACCGCTCTGCGGAGCGGGCAGTTGCCCATTTCGGGTTTAGGGTTTAGGGTTCGGGTTAGGGTTCAGGGTTTTGGGTTTTGGGTTCAGGGTTTAGGGTCTAGGGTTCAGGGTTTAGGTTTTAGGGTTCAGCGTTCAGGGGTCTTCAAGAACTCCCATTCGTGAGCTCGGAACTGGTGGTGGTCGTGGTGGTCGTGGTGGTCGTGGTGGTCGTGGTGGTCGTGGTGGTCGTGGTGGTCGTGGTGGTCGTGGTGGTCGTGGTGGTCGTGGTGGTCGTGGTGGTCGTGGTGGTCGTGGTGGTCGTGGTGGTCGTGGTGGTCGTGGTGGTAGTGGTGGTAGTGGTGGTAGTGGTGGTAGTGGTGGTAGTGGTGGTAGTGGTGGTAGTGGTGGTAGTGGTGGTAGTGGTGGTAGTGGTGGTAGTGGTGGTAGTGGTGGGGGTGGTGGTAGCGGTGGTCGTGGTGGTCGTGGTGGTCGTGGTGGTCGTGGTGGTAGTGGTGGTCGTGGTGGTCGTGGTGGTCGTGGTGGTCGTGGTGGTCGTGGTGGTGGCGGTCGCGGTCGCGTTCGTGGTGGCAGTCGCGTTCGCTTTCGTGTTCGTGTTCGTCCTCGTCCTCCTCCTCCTCCTCCTCCTCCTCCTCCTCCTGCTCCTCCTCCTCCTGCTCCTCCTCGTCCTCGTCCCCGTCCTCGTCCTCCTCCTCGTCCTCGTCCTCGTCCTCGTCCTAATTCCTCGTCCTCGTCCTCGTCCTCGTCCTCGTCTTGTGTCGTGTCTTCTTTACCCCGTCATGGCTACGCCAACAAATCGAAAGTCGCCTTCTTTTCTCATGCTCGAAAGCCTACCCGGACACCCCCAAAACCCCACAGCCATGGGCCAGGAGCCTGCAGAGAACGAGGCGTGTGGACATCCAATCCCTCCGTGGATGCTTTCAAACTTCGTGTTCGTCCGAAAGGTTTCGGTTCACATGATGTGTTTTGGTTCATGGAGGTTGCAAGGTTGAGAATCTACAGGGTTTGGACTCAGGGTTTCCCATCCTAAGCTCTTTGGGGCTTGAGGGAACGAAGCGAACTGCGCGCGCTGGAACGCCAAGGAAAGAGTGCTACTCACGAGCTTAGCTGCGCCAAATGTTGGGTGGGAGCCTAGCTGCATCTTGAATTGGTTGCTTGAGCTCAGCTGTGGCCCAAGAAACAAGGCTGATACGTAGGTTGCCTTCTCCGCTACTTCAAAACGCAACCTTACCAAACACCCATGAACCTTGAGGCCAAGTTTCCATTCCTTCCTGTGGCAAGCTAAACCCTAAACTCAAGCCCGCACCCCACGCCTCACCCAAAGAACGCTGAAAGCAACACTGAAGCCATCGGCCCTTCCCAAGCAGCACTCTAGAGCCCAACACGCGTCCACACCCAAATCTTCAACATCCTTCCACCCTAAACCCTTAAGCCCTTAAACCCTTAAATCCTTAAGCCCTTAAACCCTTAAACCCTTAAACCCTTAAGCCCTTAAGCCCTTAAACCCTAACCCTTAAACCCCTAAACCCTTAAACCCCTAAACCCGTAAACCCGTACAGCCTGAAAGCCTTAAACCCCTAACCCCTAACCCCTAAACCCTAAACGCCTAAACCCCACCTTATGCCCCTAAACTGCTGGAGGGCCGACGGCCCCGACGTCGCGGTGGCCGCCGGCGCAAGGGGAAGGCCGCCACCCAGGCTCCGAGGGGTCTTTAGACATGCAGCGATACTTGGGATGATTTGTGGAGATTTAGGGTTTAGGGTTTAGGGTTTAGGGTTTAGCCTTTGGGGTTTAGGGTTTGGGGTTTGGGGTTTCGGCCTAGTGGTCCTTCGAACTTCGTGGCGCTCATTGTGGTTTCTCGAGAAATTTGAGGCCCGTGGCTTGGTACAAATAGCGCAAGAGCCGAACCGAAATGGCATAGCTTTGATCCCGGTCGTGTGGAACTCTAGTCCTCGGAGAGTTTCGGAGAGGTTTTTGGCGCCGAAACAGTTCGCCGGACTTCGTGGGAGCGAATTGCGACCAAGTCTGCACCAATAGAAAGCGGCCCTCCGTCAATATGATTTTTACAGATGTCAACTCGTTTTTACATATTCGCTAATTTCAAAAGAAATGCCACCCCCGAACCTTTGAGCCACAACAGCTTCATCCTCCGAACTTTCTCCTGGCGAGATTTTCGAGTTTGAGCCACTTGCAGGAATGAGGGAATTAGGTACCCTAGGTATACCCTTTCAGGGATTGTATAGGGTACCCCATTCTCCCATTCCCTACTAACCAACAGTAAGTGAACCCTCAACCCTAAACCCTAAACCCTAAACCCTAAACCCTAAACCCTAAACCCTAAACCCTAAACCCTAAACCCTAAACCCTAAACCCTAAACACCCTAAACCCTAAACACCCTAAACCCTAAACCCTAAACCCTAAACACCCTAAACCCTGAACCCTAAACCCTAAACCCTAAACCCTAAGCAGGGCGCTCTGGCCAGCAGCGCCTCCACCCCGACCTCGGGGACCAGTGCCCCGGCAAAGGCCGCCATGCATGCGCGGGTTTAGGGTTTAGGGTTTAGGGTTTAGGGTTTAGGGTTTAGGGTTTAGGGTTTAGGGTGTTTCAGAGCTTTCGGTTGATTCATGAAATCTTCAATATTACTAGTGTCTCTTTATTAGTGTATGGTTGGTCAACAGTATTTCTTTCTTAGTGTGTTTATGCTTCGTATCATAGTTTCTTGAGTTGAATTTGGGCTGTTTCGCAGGGCAGGACGTGACTTCAGCTCGCCCAAAGACCTGGTCAACAACCAGCGAAACCAAAATCCCTAAACCCACACAAAGACTTGACCTCTATCGGCTTACAAGCGAGTGGCTTGGAATTGAGGTAGGCGGAGCTTGGGCAACCGAAGCCAACCTCCCGTCCTAAACTCTTCAGCCGCTTTTGTGTTCAAGGGCTTGGAGGCTTGTCAGCTACTAGTTGCTTCAGAACCCCCAAAAACCAAAAGATAACAATCCCTATATTCTAAGAAAGTACATTTTTTTTGTTTTGCTCTTTTTCGGGGTTCTTAAGCAACTAGTAGTCAGGGTTCGGGGCTTCTGGGTCTAAACTCACAGCCGCAGAGGCCGAAGACCAAAAACCCAAAGCCCTAAGCGAGGTTGGGTTTAGGGTTTAGGGTTTAGGGTTTAGGGTTTAGGGTTTAGGGTTTAGGGTTTAGGGTTTAGGGTTTAGGGTTTAGGGTTTAGGGCTTACGGTTTACGGTTTACGGTTTACGGTTTAGGGGTTAGGGTTTAGGGTTTAGGGTTAGCCAGAGTTCGGGATCAAGGTGAACCCGAAATCCTACCTGACATGTTCTTGCATCCATACTGTGGTCTATAGTGCTAACTCCGTGTCCAAACCTTCCACCTCATCAGAGGGGGTCTTGGGACTCGACCTCCGTACCGTAGACCTTGAACTGAACCCAGAGATCCTCAAAAGCCTTCTGAGCCCGACTTGGAGGTGAATACTACTTATCAACCCAGTTATGACTGTACTTCTAACCCAAGTAGAACCTTACTAGGGCACTTAAGGGGCTCATAAGTGAAGTAGAAATACAGCTATGACTAGTTAATAAGCACCATGAACCCCCAACACACTCTCCCACATCAGGTGGGTCTACAGGCCCGCGCGCGTTCGCAGCAAGAAGTGGCCCAGGCGCAGTGGTGTTGTCCGGGTTTAGGGTTTAGGGTTTAGGCTGGTTGACTATACGACTTGAGCACGCAGCCTTGGACCCTGCTCGAAGCTGTTGCAGGCGAGCAGGCCAAAAACTGCAAGTCGATGCTAAACCCTAAACCCTAAACCCTGAACCCTGAACCCTGAACCCTGAACCCTGAACCCTAAACCCTAAACCCTAAACCCTGAACCCTGAACGCTGAACCCTAAACAATAAACCCTAAAACCTATAAACCCTAAACCCGTGTTTTTCGTTGCAAGAGTGCCGGCCAGCTCTCGGGTGTTGGGTTTC
>CAJNDS010001691.1:201494-268994 GCA_905221605.1 Symbiodinium natans | reverse complement strand
AGGGACTCTTGACCGGAAAAAGGGGCTTAGAAACTCGGATTGAAGACAAATGTCCAAGCACCGGGCCTCACACACCTGCAAAGTACGGATCTTCCAAAAAGAAAGCCTAAGACGCCAACTTGAAAGCCCGAAAGTCTCTAAAAGTCGATATTATAAACTCTGAAATCCGAAAAAATTCTGAAGTTATCGATGTCGAGCCTGGCGGAGGCTCTACGAGTCACCGCATGGGAACTACTCCCTTTCCAAGGCCGCGCCTGGTGCCTTGATGGTTTAGGGTCCCAATTGACACGGGGCCCAATCTGAAGAGATGTCCTTTGAGGTGGGATGTTCCCCCTTAATTATACCAATAGTCCTTAATAGGGATGATAAGAGGGGGTGGCGTAATCCCTATTAAGGACTGCTAGTATAAGGGGAAACATCCCAACCTTTAGCCTTCGAGACTTCAGGAAGAACGCACATTTGAGGCTTGGTGGGGGTTTGGGGCGAGGTTTCAAGCTTAGGCTTCCGGATCTGTCCTGAGGACCCTTAACCCGAAAGCCAAAGCCTAAACCCTAAACCCTAAACCCTAAACCCTAAACCCTAAACCCTAAACCCTAAACCCTAAACCCTAAACCCTAAACCCTAAACCCTAAACCCTAAACCCTAAACCCTGTTTGCCGCAGGCCGTGGAAGTGTTACCTTCCAAGCGGCTGTCGGGGATTGTGGAGAAGCTCCAGGCGCAAAAGGGAGGGTTTTGAGTTTAGGGTTTAGGGTTTACGGTTTAGGGTTTCGGTTTTAGGGTTTAGCGTTTCGGGTTTAGGGTTTAGGGTTTAGGGCTTAGGGGGTTTAGGCTTAGCGTTCAGGGTAGGACTCGGGGTCTATCAGGGCTTATATGTTCAGGGCTTATCGGAAGTTTAGGGTTTTTTTGGGGAGACAGTGCCCTTTTGTGCGTTTTTCTGGCGCGATCCCCACGGGCTAAGGACAGGATGGATGGGTGGGGCTTTGAGGTCGGAAGGCCCTGGCTGTCACCCTATTGAGCATGCCCACATACCCTTGAACCCCCCCAAAGCACGCAGGAAGCCCCAAACCTGCACTTGGAATCTCAGAAGCCGTAGGCAGAGGCGCACGAAAGACAGCTTGAAGCTTGTGGCCGAAGACTGTTGGGCGAAGACTGTCGGGGGGTGAAGGATCCTCGAAACTCCCATAACATGCTGAGAAAAGCCTTTGAAGACTCTCAACCTGCACATCGATACCCCCCACGGTTTTTTCAATCCTTCAGAGCTGACATTCGAACGTGGAACGCCCGCAGCCTGGACCCAAAGGCCTGAGGCCAAAACTCCCTAACCTCGGGTTTTAAGGCTCTGAACCTTGGGAAAAGCCTGAACTTTCGGAAAAGGTCCCCCGCCCTTGATGGGGGGTTTACGAAAATAGACCCCCAAAGAGTAGGATTCCCTTATAAGGACCCCAAATCCTTAACAACCCTAACCCTAAACCCTAAACCCTAAACCCTAAACCCTAAACCCTAAACCCTAAACCCTAAACCCTAAACCCTAAACCCTAAACCCTAAACCCTAAACTCTTTTCCTTTAAGCCCCAGGAGCGAGGTTTCGAGGAGGTGTCGAAGCACAAGTTCGGCTGCCGGGGCGCCCGGCGGGTGGAGGATGTCGGTTTGGGGGTTTGCAGGGTTTCGGAGATTTGTGGGGTTTAGGGTTTAGGGTTTAGGGTTTAGGGTTTAGGGTTTAGAGTTTAGGGTTTAGGGTTTAGGGTTTAGGGTTTAGGGATAAGGGTTTAGGGATTAGGGTTTAGGGTTTAGGGTTCAGGGGGGTTATAGACATAGAGGCATTGGGGAGTCAGAAAAGGCGCTGGTAGCGTGCAAACGCCACCTGATTAAACCAAACAACCCTCAAACCCTACGCCCCATTTTTCGGCCCGTTTTTTTCTTTCTTAGGTGCGGCTAGGCTCGGAGTTTGCCTTGGCTGGGTGCGGATTTTTTTTAAAGGGTTCTTAAGGGAGGGGGGTTCAAGGGGGGTATGTAACCCAAGGCTCCCGAATACTCCCTACTACTCCCAAAGGCTCCCTAAGCTTTCCGAAGGTTCCCCAGGTACCCACCCCCCATGAACCTCCCTCCCGTAAGCACACTATAGTTTGGGCTTGGCCTAGCTTTTGCTTGGCTTAGCTTTCGCCTGGCTTTCGGCCACTTCTTCAAACAGTGCAAGTCTGCTTTGAAGACCGTGATGCCGAAAAAGAGGAATTGCCACAAGCCCATCTGAATTTGGTCCCACAAGCCCCCCCCCCCCCCCCCGTCCACCACCCCCCTGGCTTTTCCACCCATGCAAGCTTGCGATAAAGAACATCATGCCGTCAAGGGGAATGCTTCAACACACATATCTGAATCTGTTCCCTTGTGATAAGACCTTTGTGCTTGCAAATTTGGGGGCTTGCTGTGTGACTTGGGAAATCAATTGGACTACACCTTTTGGGGCCGAACCCGACCAAGCCCAAGCCCCGAGCCAAGCCGAGCCAAGTCAAGCCGCACCTAACACGAAAGAAAACCTGGAAGAGGAGCCAGCTGAGTCAAACCCCCCGAAATCCCCCTGAGTCATGGAGCTGCGAGACTCTAAACCCTGAAGCCTAAACCCTAAACCCCCTAAACCCCCCCAACCCCCCCTGGTTCATAGAGCTCCGACTATATAGAGCTTAAACCAGCCATCCTTCCAGTGAACCCCCCGCCCAACCCCAAGCCCACGACCGCCCCAAGGCTGAAAAAACACCGCAAGCGCCGGAACCGCCAACTCCCTGAAGCTAACAAGGGTTTAGGGTTTAGGGTTTAGAGTTCAGGGCACCTCGCAGACCCCAGCCTTGTGAGAGTTCAACCAGGGGGTTGAGGGTCTTGGGGTTGTTCGAATAGTTTGGGTTCAGGGTTCAGGGTTCAGGGTTTAGGGTTTAGGGTTTAGGGTTCAGGGCACCTCGCAGACCCCAGCCTTGTGAGAGTTCAACCAGGGGGTTGAGGGTCTTGGGGTTGTTCGAATAGTTTGGGTTCAGGGTTCAGGGTTTAGGGTTTAGGGTTGAGGGTTTAGGGTTTAGGGTTTAGGTTTCAGGGTTTAGGGTTGAGGGTTGAGGGTTTAGATCCTTCAGAGCCCGAGCAGCTTGAAGCCCGGAAATCCTCAATCCTACTCGCGCCAAGCAGGCCGCCTGATGGAGCGGCTCATCGAGCACATCACTGAGGACTTGGTGTTTCCTTAAGATTCTCATGAACGAAGTTTCGTTTGTAACGAAATAGTTGGCCATTCAATACAGGTGCCTTAATAATTAGTTTTTTGGGGGTTATTCTAGTACGATCATAGTGGGACCATCAGGGAATACGATTAGCAACTATTCCGACCCCTATATTATCTTGTTGCCTTGCGTGGAGTTCCGGAGTGGTGAGCCGAACGAAAGCTTCCGCTGTGGGATGCAAGATGACGTTCTGGCTTTGAGGCCCCAACCCAAGACCCTCTGACGCTTGAGTTTGTTTTGTTTGTTGTTTGTGTTCTTTTTTTGGGAGGGTGGGGGGGGGGGGTGGGTTCTCAGTCGAGGGTTTTGAGTGCTATGCATCGATCTATGCTTCTAGGAACTTTAGGTGGGACAGGGCAGTGCTTGTGTCTTAGTGTGATGCCAAACTGGACAGCTCATGCTGGCTTTGCCCTTGTAGCCACCTTCTTTGGAAACGCCATCTTGAAAGAGTGAGACTTCGCGCACGAATTAAACCCTAAACTCCAAACCCTAAACCCTAAACCTTAAACCCTAAACCCGGAAACCTTCCAAATTCCCCACAAACTGAAGTTCAACAAGTGAAAGTTCCCCCTGCCATCTGTTGCGGAGGCAGATCAACGATTGCTGATCGCAGCGATTGTGCCCAAGGACGGCTAAAGGGCGTGAGGGTTCCGTAGGCACAATCTGAGTGTTTGCCTTCGATCCTCATTTTCGCAAAGGTCTCTTGAATGCGTGCAGAACGTATGCATTCAATGTCAAGAAGGATTTGCAATTCAAGGTAACGCAACATCATGTTATGTATCCAAATACGTGCACAAACGCACACGGGTGGTACGTCTGTATGGAACGAAAAATCATCTGCCATGAAATATGTTGCATACCTGCATGCTTCCATGTATGCTCGTAGATGCGTGTGTGCATGTGTGCATGTGTGCATGTGTGCATGTGTGCATGTGTGCATGTGTGCATGTGTGCATGTGTGCATGTGTGCATGTGTGTGCGTGTGTACAGTATGCCTTGTAAGTGTGCATGCATGCATGTATGCAGGTCCCGCCTGTATGTAGGTACATGTGTTGAGTAAGTATAAGAATTAGATCAAGCACAGCATCTTATGGCCAAGATTGATGGTCTCGTTTTTGGACAGCTCTGCCGTGGGTTTCAGGGCCTATTGGGACTTGGAGCTGTGCGTTTGTTGGGCTTCAGGAGGATCGGGGCTTGATGGGGTTTAGGGTTAGGGTTTAGGGTTTAGGATTTAGGATTTAGGTTTAGGGTTTCATACACTCCGCAGGTATGGAGGTCGCACCCTGTTTCCCTAAACCTTTCACGCCAGACCTTGAAACCCTCTTAGGCCTTGCGAGCTTACGAGGCCTCTAACCTACGCAAGCTAGCTTAAGGCCCAATAAAAGTGTCCACCTGCGAGTCAATTCACGTCCTGTAAGCCAGACCGCTAACCAATCGCGGGCGTTCGTATTCCGTGGGTATGTCAAGGTCGGACAGGACCAGCAGCACGCTTACCGAAGTAAGCATATGCGCAGCGGTCCGTCTGCACACAAGACTGAAATCCTTCGTCAACTTTTTTGCTGCATCTGCGTCTGTTCTGGGTGATGTCCAAGAAGTTCCTCCGAAACTTCAAAGCCTCCACGATAACTACACGCCTGGACTGTGCCTAAACTCCACAGCTCTCGACCCGTGCGCCAAACCCACAGGCAGCAGAAACCTGACACCCCATTGCCCAAGACCCGAGTCCAAGAACAGACTTCCAGTCCGCTGAACCCTCAACCCTAAACCCTAACCCCCCCCCCCCCGATGTGCCGCCATCCCTGGGATGCTGTCACGAAGCTGAAACCCACCACCGCAAAACATGAGCTGGTCTAAGAACCATGTTTCAGCTATTTAGTAGAAGCCAAGTTAGCAGATTCAGAACATGAACCTTGCGGTTGCTTCGAAAGCCACAGATACTCATATTTCGCGGGCGGATGAAAATGAGGGATGGGGTTCACCCAGCTTTAGAGCTACATACCAGTAGAGAACAGGGCATATTCATTTTTGGTATTCGGGCTTCGGGTTAGGGAAACTACACCCCCCTTGGGTACAGGCCGAAGCTTTGAGAGCCACAGCCGCAGAGAAGTGTGCTCAAGGGCAGTGTGTGTTCTAGGGTTTGTGACTCCCTGGACCCTAAACCCTAAACCCTAAACCCTAAACCCTAAACCCTAAACCCTAAACCCTAAACCCTAAACCCTAAACCCTAAACCCTAAACCCTAAACCCTAAACCCTAAACCCTAACCCTAAACCCTAAACCTTGAGGTTCCAGGGTTACAGTTTTTTGGGGCTCAGGGTACGGGGTCTAGGGTTCAGCGACTCGTGGGGGTTGCTTGGGGTACATGGTTGCAGAGTTCAGGGCCAGTCTCGCCGTATAAATTCTAGCATGAAGCTAGATGTTCACCTTTTTTTATCTTTCAACAACAGCAGAATTTGTTAAATAGGTGTTGGCTCTGGGGTTTAGGGTTAAGGGCATCTGAAATGAGATTTGCCACTTTTCCCCAAGTTGTTGCTATCTGCAGCTGCTTCCTGTCGCTAGCTGTTGGATTGGAGTCGGGCAATGGCTTCATGCCAGATTACCTTGTATTGGGGATGTGTGGGTTTTTAGTGGTTTAGGGCAGTTTTCGTGGTTGACGGCATCGAGATGGTACAGCTTGTGGGTGGCGAAGCTTTCTGTGGATACTACAGGAGTCGGAAAGATTACTCATAGTATTCCCTTATTATACCCCCCAAAACCTGTTCTAATTATTCAGGCCCCTATAGTACCCAGGCAAGCACCAGTACGGCAACTTCGTTGTCCAGCACCTCTACGAGCACGCGCCCGCAGCTCGTGGGGGCATACTCCGCGCCCTTCTCCCCCAGGCCCGGCGCCCCTAGAAGCCCTAGGATACAGTTTTGCGGGGTTATACCTACTAAGTAAGGGTAGTTACCATTAAGCTGTAGGTAATTAGAGTCCCAGGTAAAGCCTGACCCAGAAAACCCGAAAACCTTTGGTTTTCGGGTTTGCTTCGGGATTTAGTAGTACAAGTGTTCAACCATCCCGAAGTCCTGTGAGACTCTCTAAGACTCTCTCAGCAGCCCCCAGCAGCTTTAGGGTTCAGGGTTCAGGGTTCAGGGTTCAGGGTTCAGGGTTCAGGGTTCAGGGTTCAGGGTTCAGGGTTCAGGGTTCAGGGTTTAGGGCTTAGGGTTTAGGGTTTAGGGTTTAGGTTTTAGGAGATGACAGCGGGTTCAGAGGAATCAAGCAGCGAGAAAATGTCGACGTCGAGGTGCGTGATCTGCCAACATCCGAAACTCTTTCGCAACCTTGAAGATAATGGTTCCATGAACGTATTAAGGTCAAAACCTGGTCAGTCTTCATCGACAGCTTGGTGAATTCCGCTCGAACCTCCTGCGAAACAGATTTTTTGGCGCTCCAAAACATCCAGGCAACAATTGGACCGCCATCTCGTGGTCCGGATCCGATGGCGGCTCCGACTAATGGCTCGCAATTTGTTGATCCATCACTCGGCAGAAATACAGCATTGTTCTTTCCATCGCCGATTTGAGCAAGGACCATGTTCCCAACCAAGTCGAATATGATGGATTTCTGGCCCTCTGAATCCTCCATGGCAGATCCTAACTTTCAAAGCCTTAACCCTTATCCCGAAATCCCCCAGAAGTCTGAATTAGGGTTTTGGGGATGGAGGGGAAGAGTGCGTTCGAGGGCAGGCTGAGGCAAACTTTGGGGTGTCTCCAAAGCCTGGCAAAACAGTGCGCTCGTCCCCATCCCTGCCCCAAAGCTTAGGATCTAGGAGCCGAAGGTCTAGGCCCCAAACCGAAACTCTCCAAAAGCAAGCCCTCAGCTGAGCAGGTCTCGCAGCTGGCGAACCACCGGACAGCCAGCCACGTAGTGCAGCCCCTCGGGCCCTTTTGTGAATTCGAAACCCTAAAATCCTAAACCCTGAACCCGAAACCCTAAACCCTAAACACTAAACCCAGTTTGGTATTTCGGGCATTGAATGCGGCTCATTGTCACCAGCCCGGGAGGGCAAGTCTAGTGAGTTCCGGGGTTTAGGTTCAGGGCCCAAAAGACCTTCGAACCGACATCTTAGGCCCTGGAACCCCACGTCTCCTATGTACATGTACCTTTTGGCATGGGCCGTCCCTACCGACCCCAAAATGAGAGCCTAATCTTGCACAACCCCATCCACAAGTTGCTGTCATGTGGTCAGAAATGTAGAAAGTAGAAAGGCGAGGTATGGTCTGGAAGGAAGCTTTTTGAGGACGAGGGTGAGGAGGATGATTAAGGGGGTTGCGCAGGAGCGTCAGCAAGCGCTCTCAAACAGAGTGCAGCCGGTTTATCTCCGAAAGCTTTGCGCTCAAGCTCCGTTAGCTTCTGATCACGGACGACGCTGTTCGGCTTCGGCGAGGGAGGGTGTGAGGAAGGGGTGGCAAGAACAAAAGTCAGACACTTCTGAGACACTGTAGCAAACAGAGCAGCACTTTGTTTTTGGCCCTCGGCTGGGGGGGATGTGAGGAATGGCAGGAGGGGGACAAGACAGCATCGCTAGAGGAGATAGCTGCGTTGGAAGTTGAAAGTAGGGACGTTGGAGAAGTTGGCTTGAAACCCCGCAGCTCAGCTTTGCACCCTTGATATCATTGATTGCTAAACCAAACGCCAAGCCCCCAAACTCTATCTTTAAGATCTCCCACCCCAGCCCTATAAATGCCCTGGGTCCGAAACCTATCAGGTCCTTATTGGTTAGTCAGATTTTGGAAGTCCTACTTTTTGGGGCTCGGGCTCAGACTTGATGAGGGCTCAGAAGCCACACAGAAGGCCAACAGCCACCGCACCCACCTGGAACCCCGAATCCCTCTAATTTTAACCCCTGAAAAATTCTCAGAATCATTGAAACCCCGGCGCCAACTGCAAGGCGCGCCCTGACGTACTCGGATGAGCGGGGCCAGTTTGATTTAGTGCAGGCGTGTGTGGGCATGAGTTTCGGCATTTGGCATTTCAGAGAACCACGTCGGATGGACTAAGAAAGACAGGCTCAGCATCTTCAAAACCGAAGCTAGCTTACTCAAACGAATCAACGCCTCCAGCACGTGCCACACTCCAAAACGACTTGGGGTTGAGATTTTGGGAGCTTTGGGCCATTGGAAGCTCCCTCTCACCTTGCTCTTGCCTGCTTTAAGATTCATTTGGGTGTGAATGGGTGCTTCATGAGGTCTTGCGCTCCCGGCCCTGCACGAAAGAATGCCGAAAGATTGTTTTGAGCATTAAGCGTGCCTAGACCCAAAGCCCTCGACCCTCCATCCCGAGGCCTCTACTTTTAAGGTTTGCGGTGACTATAGCGCCCCCTTTGTTCCACTCCCTATCCAGGCCTTTAAACCTAGAAGGAGGAACATCCGCAGGCGTAGGGTTAAGCATGTACCCCTGCAAGGCGCTGCGGCAAGGCCGAGGGGAAACGTCCCTCGTCAATGTGGCGACGGGAAGGTACGGTAGCTTCGTCATTGACTCCTGGCCGAATCGTCACCGGTTTTAGGGTTTAGGGTTTAGGGTTTAGGGTTTAGGGTTTAGGGTTTAGGGCTACGGGTTGTGCAGCTGGTGGGCTGTTGCTTGCGGGTTTCCCAAGGAGCCCCCAACACTCGGATTGTAGAATGCTACGGTAAGCCTCACACATTCCCCTTCGCCCCCCTACACGGCCCCTGTGAAATCTGTGCGACATGTTTTTCTTGAAAGGTCTGGACCCGAAACCTGAAACCTGTCAACCGACCCACAACTTGGCTCACACCCTAAGCCCTAAACCTAAACCCTAAACCCTAAACCCTAAGCCCTAAGCCCTAAACCCTAAACCCTAAACCCTAAACCCTAAACCCTAAGCCTCCCTAGACCCTAAACCCCTTTGCGGCGCTGAGGAGCAGCTTGCCCAACTGCCTGGGCACCTTGTGGCCCCCATCCGCGCCGTGGCAGATCGACGCTGGGGTTTAGGGTTTAGGGTTTAGGGTTTAGGGTTTAGGGTTTAGGGTTTAGGGTTTAGGGTTTAGGGTTTAGGGTTTAGGGTTTAGGGTTTGGAGCCTGCGAAAGAATTCTAAGCCCTCAGGGTTTAGGGGTTTAGGGTTTTTAGGGTTTAGGGTTTTTGGGTTTGGGGGTTTAGGGTTTAGGGGTTTAGGGGTGTAGGGGTTTAGGGTTTAGGGCTTTAGGGGTTCAGGGGTTTGGGGGTTTAGGGGTTCAGGGGTTTAGGGGTTTAGGGGTTCAGGGGTTTAGGGGTTTAGGGGTTTAGGGGTGTAGGGGTTTACGGGTTCAGGGGTTTCGGGGTTTAGGGGTTTTGGGGTTCAGGGGTTTGGGGTTTAGGGGTTTAGGGATTTACTTTTCAGACTTTTCAGGGCTTGTCAGGGCTTTGGGGCTTTGAGTAGGGCTTGGGCAGTTTCGGATATAAACCTGAAGCCCTCAACACCCACCAGAGCCCAAGTTCCGCAAGTTGCCCTTCCGAGACGATCAAATGCTGATCACTTCAACCCTGAAGCTTGGGATGTTCCCCTAAACCCCACACCCTAAACCTTAAACCCTAAACCCTAAACCCTAAACCCTAATTACACCCTAAACCCTAAACCCTAAACCCTAAACCCTAAACCCTAAACCCTAAACCCTAAACCCTAAACCCTAAACCCTAAACCCTAAACCCTAAACCCTAAACCCTAAACCCTAAACCCTAAACCCTAAACCCTAAACCCTAAACCTAACGGCCCCAAGTCCCTTCGCCCGGAGCTCTCTTCCCCAGGTGCCACATTGGAGGAAGAGCTCCCGACGCTGGTGGCATCCGCCTTTGGGAGGTGGGGGTTCAGGGTTTAGGGCTTCGGGCTTCGGGCTTCGGGCGTAAATTTTAGGAGAGCGTTTTCATGTTCTGCTGCCTATGGATGTTCAACTCGACGGCGAACCCTGGACCCCTTAGGGCTACGGGCTTGCAAGTTTAGGGTCGTGGGTCAGTACAGGGTCAGTATCAAACACTCATGAAGTTCTGGGCAAGAACTGCTTCGAAGCCACGGCGGTCTGTCAATTACGAATATCATTCCCTTATGGTCCCTGTATGACTATACCACAATAACCACCCCAAAACCCTATTCTAATTATTCAGGCTCCTAGAAGAATTATTGCAGTTTGGGCAAAGCCCAAGTGCAGTCTCTGCCTGTTGGCGTTTGATGTTGCTGCAAGGAACCAGGGCTGTGGCGGCTCCGCCAGAGGGTGTAACAGCAGCGTCGAGTTTTCAGGTTTCAAAGCTGCAACCCTTAACCCTAAACCCTAAGCCCTTAACCCTAAACCCTTAACCCTAAACCTAAGCCCTTAACCCTATATAAACCCTAAACCCTAAATTCGAAATTAGAGCCAAGCGAGCCCCTTCCGCGATCTAGGCGAGTGGCCGAGGCCTTCGAGTGGCCTGGCGAGCTGCAGGGGCTTTAGGGGTTAGAATTTGGAGCATCCCTGAACCCCAGGACCCACACTTCAAGCACCGTAGGTAGGGGATTTAGGGTTTAGGGTTTAGGAGGGGGGATTGGGTCGGCTGAAGGGGGTGCAGAGGAGTCGGGTTTAGTTGTTTCAGGGGACTTTGCCCCAACGAGTCCAACGCTTGACCCTAAATCCTAAACCCCAGGCCCTAAACCCTAAACCCTAAACCCTAAACCCTAAACCCTAAACCCTAAACCCTAAACCCTAAACCCTAAACCCTAAACCCTAAACCCTAAACCCTAAACCCTAAACCCTAAACCCTAAACCCTAAACCCAAACCCCAAACCCCAAACCCCAAACCCCAAACCCCAAACCCCAAACCCTAAACCCTAAACCCCAAACACTAAACCCTAAACCCTAAACCCTATAACCAAGGGCAGACCCCTTGGGATCCAGGTTCGAGTTCGAGGTGCCAGAGGAGGACCTGCCGGATGCCCAGCGAAGCTCGAGCTTGCGGGAACACGCGGAACTTGGGGTTTAGGGTTTAGGCTTTAGGTTTTAGGTTTTAGGGTTTAGGGTTTAGGGTCTAGGGTTTTTCCAGCCAAGAACCGACAGCTTCAGCCATGAAGTGCAATCTTAAACCCTGCGCCTTGGGATGTTACTAACAGTCCTTAATAGGGATTATAGTACTCCTTCTTATCATCCCCATTAATGATTGTCAGTATCAGGGGGAACATCTCAACCTGTGGATCCTTTTGAGAGTTTTTGAGAGGTTCGGCCTTTACCACCTCCCAGGCCGTTGGCGCACACCAGCAGCACCAGCGAGAACGGCCGCAGAACTCAGATGGGCTGGGAGTGGGGTTATGGGGTTCAGATTCGGTCTCTCTTTTCTTTTTGTGTGTGTGTGTGTGTGTGTGTGTGTGTGTGTGTGTGTGTGTGTGTGTGTGTGTTTGTGTGTGTGTCTGTGTGCATGATTTTTTGCTGTTGTGGTCTTGGCGCGGCCCTTATAAACGCTGACCCCGGTCCCATGGTCCCTTCCTCTTCTGGTCCTCTGCCTTGCTTTAGTGGTTGAGTGCTTGTTGCTAGTAGTGTTGCCGTTGCCGGCTTAGCACTCATGTTGGGGGGGAGGAGCAACATAGCCAGCTAAACCCTAAACCCTAACCCCTAAACCCTAGAGGCACCAGTATCGGCGATCAAAAGAAGCAGCCATCGCAAAGTGGATAGGGGCTAGGACCCACAGGCAACAAAACTGGCACTATACCGCGAAGGCAACAGCAGCAGCCTACAGAAACGGTAAAGGAGCAATACCGCGCATGCAGACAACAATGCTGGCAACCACCTCCGCCGTTTTGGTTAAGAGGCTCGTGGTTCCCTAGACCCTAAACCCTAAACCCTAAACCCTAAACCCTAAACCCTAAACCTTAATCCCTAAACCCCTAAACCCCGAACCCTAAACCCTGATTCAACCCTAAGCCCGGTTCTTGCTTGAGGAGAGCTGGTGGGCCAGCCTGCGGCTGTGACCCTGCAGTGAGGGAGGTCCCAGCAGAAGGAAGGCTGATGTGGCGCCAGGCCCTGGATCAAAGCTGGTTAGGGTTTAGGGTTTAGGGTTTGGGGTTTGGGGTTTAGGGTTTAGGGTTTAGGGTTTGGGGTTTGGGGTTTAGGGGTTTAGGGGTTTAGGGGTTTAGGGTTTAGGGTTTAGGGTTTAGGGTTTATGGTTTAGGGTTTAGGGATTGAGGACTTGGCCAGGGCGCCCTCCCAGCCGAACACACCACTAACCATCCCGCAGCTTTATGGGAACTTTAGGGTTTAGGGTTTAGGGTTTAGGGTTTAGGGTTTAGGGTTTAGGGTTTAGGGCATCAGGGTTTCGGAGGTTTTGCTTGGGTTTTTGGGCCACCGTAAGGCCGACAGGGGTTCTGGCAGCGCAGCAGCAAAGGTTTGTGCATTTGGGCGCTCCCAACTTTTAACCATGCGATGCCTTTGAGTCCCGCACAGCACTCGGGCAGCAGTTCCAGTCTCATAGTGAGCAGCAGACGCAGTATGCAAGATTCATTCATGTCTCAGCCCTGGTCTGTACAAGATGGGAAGCATGCCCGGCAGAGTGGGGGGGGGGAGGAAACCCCCAAGCTCGCGCGAACGTGACGTCGCGGTGTTTTGCACATTCGCTCCTACCTTCCCAAGCAGGTCGAAACATATATAGTGGGCGATGTTGGTGGATGGACCGCGAAGGGTCTGGCGAGGCTAAAGACAGAAAGAACTACTATGGGCTTTAGGGGTGTCCAGCTAACATCCACCAGCGGATCGTTCAGCATCCTTCTTAGTTTCTTCTGTTTGCTGCCAGTGGCTCTACTCTCTATCGGCTACCGACAGATCACGCAACCTGAACACGAACCGAACACACAAACCCACGTGTCTCAAAGTGCCAACAACAGAGCCACTTGCAGCTGAATTGCAAGCCCATGGAATCCCCCATGTGCCGGATGGTGTGCGCCAAGGCGATGCTCGGAATGCTCAGTGAGTGTCGTCAGCACTGTACAGGTCTGGGTGCTGGTGGAGTTGAAAAGAGCGCCGCTTCGTCTGCCGTCTCCCTCTCCCTCTCCCTCTCCCTCTCCCTCTGCCATAAGAGGCAGTTTGCTTCAACAGAAGCGAGTAAGGCCCAATTTTGACGCTGTATGAGGGGGTACTTGAGGGTGGGTCCGAAGTACGGTAATACGGGGGAGACATGGGGGGGATGCGCGCTGCTTTAGGCTTCGGTGAACGCATCCTTGCAAGCACTTCTTACGCGCGACATGTGCTAACATTAACCCTGAAAGCTGCAAGTCCTCAACCCCGAAACTCTAAAATCCCAATTCCCAGCTTTCAAACCCCAATCCCTCGTTTCTGCGAGTCTGTGAATGCCTGTGGCCAGGTGGCGGTGATCTGTGAGAGCAGCACGGGGGCCGGGAGGAGTCGCAGGCCGGGTTAAGGCGGTTTCAGGGTTTTAGATCGGGTTTGCGGTTCTGGGTTCATGGCGTGACAACCTACACTGGGACCTACACACACTTAAACTAGGACACCTGCATGACACTGCCATGCACTGCCCGGTGTCACAATGCCTTTGGAAATTGAGAGTTCTTCGTGAGGAAGCTGTGTTACATGCTATTGGGCACTATCTTGGCGGGCTGGGCGGTTGGAACGTTGTACCAACAACACGGACTGTTGCAGGGTTGCAGGTTTGCCTCCTAAGCGTCATACTGGTGTGGGTCCAAGTTGGGCAGGTTCAGGGCCTGTTTCCAGTCCGGGGCGGGGGCACCAGGTTCGCGGTGCTTGTGTCGACGGTGCACACAGGGTTTCTGTGCGGGATGCATGTGTGAACCCTCAGCCCCACAAGCTACAGTAAACACCGGCGTAAGCCCTAGACGTTAAAAGGAGGTTGGGTGGGAAGAAGCCTTAATCCCTGAAAGCAGCTAGCGAACCCGAAGCCCTAAAAGGAGATGTTGGGTGGGAAGCCCTATACGCCCTAAAGCAAATGCCAAGCCCAACCCTAAACCTTGAAAGCAGAAACCTCAACTCCAAACAGGAGACGTTTGCTGGCAAGCCCCAAGCCCGACAAAGGAAATATCGGGCGGAAAGCTTTAAGCCCTAAAAGCAGGGGGAAACCTTGGACCCTAAAAGGACATGCGGGGTGAGAAGACGGAAAGGGCCTCCAAGACCTTCCAGCGAGGCTTCCTGAGGCCTCGACAGCGTTGGCCCGTGCGCTATGTTAGTGCTGCACGCGCCAAAGCGCCGTGTGCACCTTGAACGCACGGACGCGTGCGCCTTCAGCAGCTCTGGGACCAACGATAAACAAGCCACAAATCCCCAACCAAACACAAGCACAGGCACCTGTCACACGCGCGCACACACACACACACATAATTATTTGCACTTGGCACTCTCTTGTCGTAGCCGCTTCACCGTACCGTATTGGAGAACAAGCCTGAACCTTTGTTCTGATTCAGGTCACATCTCTGCCGTTTGTGCGACAACATTTCTGCCGTTTGTGCAACTATAGGCATATAACTGCAAGTTTTTGTTCCCAAGACGGGGCCTTTTGTCATGCGTCTTTCACTGCTCCCACCGCGCATGTTGTCCATTCAGCTAGTAGCTGCCAATGCTTCAACATGTAGGTGCTGAGCATTCCTGCAAGCTTTCTGCTGTTGGGGATACTATGCTGTGTGTATTTCACAACTGCTTAAATGATTTGTCAATGAAGTCCCCTTGCATTATTTCATTGTTCTTTGATATCTTTCCATTCTCTTTCCGCATGCCTCTTTACATGTAGAGCCTTGGTCAGATGAAGCGTAGACAAACAGCCGCAACCCCGCTTAATCCCTCAGCATCACAACCCGAGACCCCTCCAATCCCTAAACCCCCTGAGAGCCCCAAAAGCCCTCCCTAAAACGCAAACCCTACACCCGAAACCCTAAACCCGAAACCCCAAACCCCAAACCCTAAGCCCTAAACCCTATGCGGAGCTGCAATTGGTATTGTAGAAAGGAGTTGGTATTGGAAGTTGAAGGGTCAATGAACCCGGTAATCTTTGGCTCAAGCCATGACCAAAGCGGTCAAAGGTTTCGTAAAAAGTGTGCCCTTGGTTTGGGGTCTTGCTGTTCGGTTGTTGGTTGTTCCAGGGGTAATAAGGGCTTCTGTTGGGGTTGACTGTCTTGTTCCCTGTCCTCCTTCGGTTGCCCCCCGTAGGTTATGAGCCCAAGTTAGGCTTCCTGCGGAATTGGTAAAGATTTTTCGTTTGTTTAACGCCATGGACATGATGCGGCGTCGCTCTGAGCCTGGACTGTCGCCAACGGCCAATGAAGCCGAAGGAAATCGTGGTGATGGGGGTGAAGATCGACAACAAATGGTACAAGCACTGACAGATGGTAGGGAGGTTGCAATGATACAACCAACGCCTCAGGTGGAAAACGAAGTGGTTCCGGTTCAAGCAGCAAATCCTTCTGGAGCGAGCGGGCTCAAGAAGAAATGAGACTTAGGCAATCAAGGCCGGCAAGTCTTCCCGCGAGCGGAGGGGATAGGAGTGGTGAAGGTACGAGGAGACCGCCTTCGCTGCAAGACCTTTTGGGTCAGGAACCTGCACCTGTTGAGAGACCATCGTCAGGCTTAATGGGACAAATGGAACGAGGTACTATTGGTGGAGTGCAAGCCGACGAAGAACTCATTCCTGATGTTAGTGGTGAAGAGCAAACTGAAGATATGGCGGTGGTGAAGCGTGCGCTGAAAGAGTTGCTTGTGCAGACAAAGGAGCTGGGGAACAGGTTGCATCGGGTGGAGGAAAAAAGCTATACCTCTGCTGCATCTGGGTCAGCTTCAAGGGCACGGAGCTCTGGAGTGGTGGACGCAAACACGGCATATCCTCTAGGAATGACTCCAGAGAAGCAGTACCTGCCAGGACAAGTTTTCTACACGGATGGTATGGGTGGTTTTTGGACTGTGTTGCCTGATGGGACATGGCTGCCTATTGAGGGCTACGACCTGCCAAAGGGTTGTGATCTTCAATCCTTGCCTGGGTCCAGGAAGGGGGATGTTCAAGTGGAGGATGAAAAAGAAGTGCCAATGATGCATGTAGCTGAAGGGAAGAAACCCTCCAGATTGCCTCCATTGAATTACCCCACGGGAGGTCCTGCAAGTGGTGGATATGCAAGTGGACCACCTGGTTTAACACATGTTCCGATTATTTCCGTGCCATCAGGTGTTGATGGTTCTGTCGCACCTGCGGGGAACCAGCCCGGTTTTGTTTCAGCTCGGGAAACTGCGACGCAAGAGAACTCAGCAGAATCGGGTGGATATACAATGGTGGATGATGTTCCGTATCGGTGGAAAATGGTCGCTGGGAAGTTGGAATTAGAAAAGGTTCCGCTCACAGCTGTTACGCCCGGTATAGGACATGGACTACCTCAAGGGCCTGGTGGAAGGGTCAGTTTACCTCCTGGAGCAGTGGTGCCACGCGGTATGCCAATCACTGGTGATAGTTCTGGAACCGAACGTCCGGAGGCTCTCGGGAAGCATGTGATGAGCCTTCCAACTTTGGCAGACTACACACCAAGCAATCCGACGGCACTGGGTGATTGGATCGCAATGATCGAACCAATGTTGTCTTCGCTGACAGATACAGGAAGAGTGTGGTGGCAATGCGTCTACTCAAAGGCATATCAAGCGTATGCCAAATGGTTGAGTGTTTCTCCACTGGAAAGGTTGGGCATCAAGGCTGAGCTGGAAGGGCTCAAAGTGGTTCAAACTGTGCATGTTTTGTTGGAGCAGAGAGCGGTGTCTTTGCTGCTACAGGCGATTCCGGAGAGATTGAAGACCGAGATCGTTTCCACTCGAATGTTGGGGTCAGTGATGATATTTTACAAATTGCTGACGGTTTACCAACCAGGTGGAGCAAATGAGCGCAGCACAATGTTGAACTTCTTGGTGCAACCATCTTCAGCAACCTCGATCTCAGAGGCTATTAAGGGAGTGCGACAATGGGCGCAATGGCGTTCCCGATTAAGGGAGCTGCGAGCATCCGAGCCGGACGCTACCTTGCTTATCAAGGGATTGGATGCTTTATCATCCGCGTTGCTGGCAAAACACCCTACGGTGCATTTCAGAGTGGCATCCTTTCGGGAGAAATTGGGGGTGGACTACTCGCCGACCTCTGAAACTGCGACACAACTAGCTGAAATGTTACAGGCAGAGTTTGAACTGCTATTGCATAGTGCTGGTGAACAGGAGGTGAAGCAGGACTCGGACGCCAAGAAAAGGGCCAGGTTAAACAAGGCCCAAAAGGGAACTGGTGACGAGACAGAGGAGGGTGACAAAGGCAAAGGGAAAGGAAAAAGGTACAGCGGAGATGGTGAACGTCCTTTCTGTTGGATATATGGGAAGACCGATGCAGGTTGCAAGTTCGGAGCCCGCTGTAAATTCCGCCATGACAAAGACTCCCTTGAGCGAGGAAGATGTTTTGAGTGTGGGGCCGTTGGCCATCTGCAGCCGCAATGTCCATATAAGGATGGTGCAAGTTCCAATGTGGACTCAAACCCTGAGAGAAGCAGATCTAAAGGGAATTCTCCCAAAGGGGGAAAGGGCGGCAAAGGTGCGAAATGGGGAAATGCCAAAAAAGCAGAGGTAGCTGAAGGGGGAGATGAGACAGCTAATGCGGGATTGGATAAAGGTTCTGCAAGTCCCTCATCACCATCAACACCCAATCAAGTCCTTGCTGAAGCGTTGGAAGTGCTGAAATCTATGAAGCTGTCATCAGCGCAGTCAGCATCAAGCGGGGATCCCAGTGTTCGAATGTTATGTGGATCTGGATTGTTTCAGCAGGAAAGGAGAGTGGCGTTGGTGGATACGGCTGCTACGCATCTTGTGCGGACGCTTTTTCCATGGGAATGTTTACCCGACACTACTGTTATGGTGCAAAGCGCGCTTGGTGGTGTGGCAATGAGGATTACAGAGAAAGGGACGTTGATTAGGGAAGACAATGGGCCCCTGATTATCCCTCTCTGGTTGATTTTGGAGTTTGGGGCGAACCTCACGGTGATCAATGGGATGTGTCACGTGGGTGCAAAATCTTCGCTGGACCAGCTCTTGTGGTTTGAACATGGCTGTTTGGTTATGGATTACAAAACAGCTGAAAACATGGTTTTGCATGCTGAAAGGCAGCGTGCGTCTTGGTCCCATTCTCAATGGAGGAATGGAAGGGCGGACTGTGGAGTCGGTTCGTCGGATGCCACGTTGTTGCCGAAGCAGGGAGAAGGCCGAGGAGTATGCGTTCTACATGTGGCCAGGGTTTCTGACACCAATGAGTGTTCGGGAATGGGCATGTTGGACTCGGGAGCATCACATCCTCTCAGATCACTTCGTCCTGGAGAACAGCTTCCGCAGCAAAAGGTGTTGGTGTCTTTAGCTGTTGGATCTCGGGAGATGTGTATTACCCCAGGTGGGACCCTGGTAACTCCTGAAATGGTAGATCCACTAGTGCCAATTGGCAAAGCGAGCGCCTTGGTTGGTCTCAGAGTTCAGTGGCGTGGTGGCAAGTGCACAGCCTCACATCCTGTTCTGGGGGAACTTCGCGTTCGTGATCTGAATGGGTGCCCTTGTTTGGAAAAGGAGGTGGCGCTTCAGATCATTGATGAAATGGATTGGTGCTCACCAAAGCAAGCTTTGAAGGTGGCACGTATGGTTCAAGGGTGTCCGAATACGGACAACGAGGTGGCTGTAAAAACGTCGTTGCAAAGCGCAGCGCGGACAGCGTCAGCGAATGAGGAGGAGTTCGTCCAGGCATGCTGGAGATTTCTTCGGTGGTATTATGGGGATATACCAGAAAATATGCTGATGGAGCTGTTGCCACGTGGAGATATTGCAGCGTTGCCTTTCAACCGTCATAAAAGGAGACGGCTGGCACGAGCAAAAAGGGTGGTGGTACACCTATTTTCGGGAAAACAAAAATGGCATTTTCCCAGTCGGGATGTGGAGGTACTGGAGCTGGATTTGACAAAAGGCGGTGACCTACATAATTCGAGCGTCTGGAAGTATCTTCTGCATCTGGCGGCTGAAGGAAAGGTGGTTGCTGTGGTGGGAGGACCTCCATGCAGGACAGTGTCAAGGTTGAGAGGTGAAGACGGTGGTCCACCTGTATTACGCCGACGCTGTGGGCCTGAACGGTTGGGGTTAAAAGTCTTCCTTGGCCACATCAAGAATTAGCTCAAAAGGATGGTGTTTTACTTCTGAAGATGCTTTTCCTATATGACGTGGCGGTGCATTCAAGGTGTGGAACTGCTGAAGTCATCAATGGAAGTTCTGTCTTCTTTGGCATGGAAAGCCCTGGGGACCCTGAACTCATAGGGAAAGATTTCTCTCAGAACGGCAAAACGGTCTTGAGTGCTGAGGATCTGGTGGATGGTTCTCAGGAAGGGCTCTCAAGTCCTACCTTCTGGAGTTGGCCAGAGGTGAAAAGCTTTTGTGAGCGTTATGGAATGTACGCTGCACACTTTGATCAAGGAGCGTTGGGACATGCTCTGGTGAAACCTACGACTTTCCTGGTGTCTGATATGGAACTATGGGAATCGTTAGAACAAGTTCGCGTGGTTGTTCCGTGGTCAGCAACATTCGCTTCTACCCTGGAAGAGCGTATGGGACAATCCTCTATATGGGCGCGATGGGCGTTTGGATTGGTTAAAAGAATACGTCACAGGTTGGCACAATGGTTGCATGAGAGCGATGCTGAACGGGCAGCTATGGTGTCAAAAAAGGAAGAACGAGAAGGAACGTTACGGAGGTTGACAGCTGAGGAGCGTGCCTTCCGTGACCATTGCCTAAGGGGGCATATTCCCTTCAGACGTGATTGTCAAATCTGTGTGTCTGCTGCTGGAAAAGAGCGTCGCCATTTGAGGCGAAGGCATGGGGATGCTTACACTTTATCATTGGACTTAGCGGGTCCATACAAGTTTTCAAAGGATGCTCACCAGCAGAAGCCACGACACGCTGTTATTGGTGTGTATCAATTTCCAATGTTGGATCCCAATGTGGGTCGCCCTCCAGCAAAGGAGGAAGATGCGGATGAGGTGGAAGATCAGGTGGTAGATGATGGTGCTGGTGTTGGAGAATGGTTAGGCGATGCAGTCGCTAACTTCGAGGAGGAAGACTCTGCACCGGTGGAACCTGCGCCAGTTCTGGAGGCAGAGGTGTTGAAAATTCAAGCTTCTGAAAAATCCTGGAAGGAACTGAAGGACCACTTGACCCAACCGGTTCGTATGATCAACTTCGTTATGGTGGAGCCGATTGTGGACAAACAGCAAACAACTGTTTTATCGGCAGTTCAAAGAATGATGGTGCGCTTGCAGAGACATGGGTATCCGGTGTTGAGAATCCACTCAGATCGAGCGGGGGAGTTTGTCAATGCACGTTTCCGGTCCTTTTGTGAAACTCGTCTGATATATAGGACCACTGGTGATCCTGGAGTCCCGCAAACAAATGGGCGCGCTGAAGCATGTGTGGGTTTATTCAAACGTGGTGTCAGGTCGCTCTTAAAGGAGGCGCGACTCGGACCGGCGTACTGGGCACTGGCTGCTCGCCATTGGTCAATGTTACGGTGGCAGAAAGCTGAAAGGGAGTTGGGGTTAAATCCTAAGGCATTGCTTCCCTTTGGTGCTCAGATTCAAGTTAAACGTCGTCCGTGGGAGTTGCTGGGTCCGGATGGAACAAAGAAAGGTCGGCAATGGGTCGATCGTACGCAGCCTGCACTTCTTTTGGGTCCATGCGATGACCTACCTGGTGGTTATTGGGTGGAAGCTCAAGGGACTGCAAAAGATCCGGATGAACTGGTGTTATTTCCCTGCACTACGATTTTTTCCAATATAAAGGAACCGCCTGAATTGGAGCTGGAAGGGGTGGTAGAAGAACAGGAGCCTTCTCCTCCAGAGCATCGTCTCAAGGGGAAAAAACCGGCGCTTCGGTTCGCTGATGAGGAAGGTCCTCCTTTACCTCCGCCTCGCGATCCTCCAGTTCGTCATCGGTTAAATGAAAAAAGCCCGGCCTCTTCACTGCGTGGTCATGTGGGCTCCTTGCGCTTGCTTCGCAAGCGGGGGGAGAGTCCGCCCTTAGAAATTTTCGAGGATGACATGCAGGGTCTGGGGGAGCTGGAAGAAAATGCAGATGTCGAGGACAATGTTCCTGGTGATGAGTATTGGCCGACTTGCTGTTCTCCTCATGAAAATGCTTATTTGGTCTGCAAAAGTGAGACTGCTGAGGATGGAACACAGTTGGAAAAGGAAGAGCAAAAAGCCAAGTCAATGTATGAAAGGTCTATGTATGATTACGTGGACTGTGAGGAGCTTTTGGAAGGGATTGTATACCCAAAGAGGGTGAATCGAAGAGGTGGTATCAACAATTGGTGTACAAGTACGCGAGCTCTGGTGTTGGGCCACTATACTCATGGCGGAGTGTGTGGTATCACAAAAGAGACTCATCGAAGACCATGGCTATGTCGTTATTTGGCATCATTCGTGAGGCACCACAATCCTGAAGCCAAATTTTCTGCTCTTCAGATCTCGTGCAATGCTCCGGTGTCATTGCATAGGGATAGTCACAATGAAAAACATTGCTGCAATTATGTGTGTGGCTTTGGTGACTATAAAGATGGTCAGCTGTGGGTTGAGGACGAAAAGGTTTTAGAGGAAGGAGCTGAAGTGGTGGAGCAATCTTATGGGAAGAAAGTCCTACCTGGAAAATTGGTCGATATCCACTGGAACTTCATGTCGTTCTTTCCGAGAAAACTGCATGGTCCTATGCCTTGGAAAGGGAACAGGGTATCCTTGACAGGGTACACACCTGTTTTTATGGAGCGTTTGAGCTACAAGGATAGGTGCTATCTTCTCCAATGCAAGTTTCCTCTTCCGGAACCACAAGCTGAAGAAGGTGAAAAAAGGAAATGGTTAAAAATGACGTTGAAAGAGACCTCGCTGGACGACCTTGCAGAGGAAGTCGACTACGCTGTGTTCGAAGCGCATCAATGGGCTCTAGAGGAGCATTTGAGTATTCGACGCCTAATTGCTGAACAGGAATGTTGCATTTTGGACGAGTTCCATGGATCGGCCAATGAGTCGAATGAGGAGAAAGGATCAGAGACTAGAGAATGGCTGGTTAAAGCAAAAAGGGCTGAGGTTCAGCTCTCGAAGTTTTTGGTCAAAGCAGCTCAAGTTCAGCAAATGGTGCAAGAAAATACCGCGCTCGAGGCAGCAGAGGAGGTTGAGTTCCTGCAAACAAAAACAATTCCTACACAAGAAGCCATGCAAGAGCTGGAAAAGTGGAGGGAATCATTGTCGGACGAGGTGACGTCTTTGGTGGAAGAGTTGGAGGTGGTGGAACCAACAACTCAAGAAAAGCTGGACAAATTGGCGGAAGAGCCTAATGCACCGGTGATTGAGTACGTTCCCAGTCTGGTGGTGTTTACCCGGAAGCAAGGGACAGGGAGGCGACGTGCCCGTATCTGTGCATGTGGAAACTTCATTTCGTCAACGGCAGCTACAGAATATGAAGGGCCGAGGTCACTCAGTCGTCACTCGCTGTACGCTCCAGGTTTAGATTCAACTACATTCAGGTGTCAAGTGAGGCACGCAGCATATATGGTGTGGATCATCGCTGGCTTAGACATTTCCAAAGCTTTTCTGACGGCGCCGATGAATAGGGCGCAAAGAGAAGGGCGTTTGGTGGTGGTGCAGCCCCCAAGGGCGGCGGTGAAATTGGGTCTTTGCACAAAAGAGGAGCGGTGGATTGTGAGGAAGGCCTTGTATGGTTTGGCCGAAAGTCCTGCAGCATGGGTGGAGTGGCGAGACCAACGTCTTCAAGGGATGTCTTGGGTGTCAAAGGATGGACAAGCAATGAGCTTTCAGAGGTCCAATGCAGACCCAAGTCTGTTCCTTATTATGGCACAAGAGAAGTTGGAAGGTGCAAGCAAGTTGGTAGGGACAATGGGTCTTTACGTGGATGATTTTTTGATGGCTGGGACTATGACAGTGCTCCGGGAGGCCTTGGAACAGATTAGGAAGGAGTGGAAAACTTCTGAACCCGAGTTCTGTGGTCCAGGCTGCGGTGATGGATTCCTGAAGTTTTTGGGTGTCCAAATCTGGTATCGAAATGGCAGCTTCTTTCTCAACCAGGAGGACTTTGTGAGAGATTTGCTGAACCGACGAGGGTATCAGATCGATGAAACTGGAAAAGGGAGTAACCTGCCAATGGTGAAAGAAACTCCAGGTGAAGAAGAGGAGGTGGATATTCCTTCCTTGCGAGCGGCTCAAGGTGCCGTAGGGGAGTTCCTCTGGGTGGCAATCAAAACTCGACCTGATTTGGCGTTCTGCACGAGCCAGTTGTCTTTGTGGACATCCCGAAGGCCGCGATTTGTGGTTAAAAAGGCTGAGGAGGTTTTCCGATACCTTGCTGCAACTCCAACGTTAGGCTTGACGTTCGGAGCAATCGCAACATGCGAAAAAGAAAGAAATGAGGTGTTGCGTTATGGACGAGGCGTTAAGGTGGTGGAGTCCTACGCGGATGCCAGCTTTGCAGCAGGTGAAAACGAAAAGAGCCACTCAGGAGCGGTGGTGGTGTGGGGTGACTGTCCAGTGATGTGGGCAACACAAAGACAATCAACGGTGGCTTTAAGTACAGCTGAAGCTGAATTACATGCGTCCATAGAGGGAGCAACGATGATTCAGTCGTGCACCCCTATAATTGCCGCTTTGGTTGGAACAGGTGAAGAATCGCTGCAAAAAGTGCTGTATACAGATTCGGTTTCAACGTGCTCGATCATTCAATATCCTGCTGGAAGCTGGAGGACAAGACACCTGAGAATTCGAGCAGCCGGTGTCAGGTCTCTGGTGGACCGTGGTTATATGGTGATAGCGCATCTTCGCGGTGAGTATATGATCGCTGACCTGTTGACCAAATTGATGAGTGGACAGGTGTATGCAAAGCAAAAGGCACTTTGGGGTCTCCGACTGTTGGTACAAGGGACTGACTTGAAAAAAGCCTCGCTTGCAATGGCGGTCATGATGGTGGCTGCATCTCTGCAAGGGATGGCAATTGGTGGCGAAGAAGTGTCAACTGCTGGATTCTTTTGCTCAGAAGAAGGGGTGTGCAAGGTCGCCAACACGTCTGCGGTGATGGTTCTGGCTCAAGGTATTGAAATGGTTGTCAACAATTCAGACCTTGTTGCATATTTGGTGGCAGCAATTATACTCTGGGAACTGGCGTGGTGCCTCTTTCGACGGCTGTATAAATGGCTGTGGGTCAAGAAAGCGGTGGTTATTCCTGCGAGTGCCACTTTGTATACAACAGTGGGTGGGAACTGTATGCACGCAAGCAGTGACTGTGATGTTCTGCGATATTCACAACTCAGGGCTAAAACGCTTTGTAAGCATTGCCTCAAGGATGGCTGGGTGGTGAATGCTGAGTTCCTTGGTGAGGAACGGGCCGCTGGAACGTGAATTTTCCAAGTGCGAGGTGAAGAAATCCTCAATGGTAAAGGATTCAGCCAATGAGCTGAAGGTTCGTCCTGGATGACGTTAAACCATAATGTGCATTTCAAGCAGCTGGCTGCTGCCTAAATGGCGGTTTTTGGCCAAAGATCTGCACCTCCAATGTGTCCTAGGAAATCCTAGGACAGGGGGAGTGCGGAGCTGCAATTGGTATTGTAGAAAGGAGTTGGTATTGGAAGTTGAAGGGTCAATGAACCCGGTAATCTTTGGCTCAAGCCATGACCAAAGCGGTCAAAGGTTTCGTAAAAAGTGTGCCCTTGGTTTGGGGTCTTGCTGTTCGGTTGTTGGTTGTTCCAGGGGTAATAAGGGCTTCTGTTGGGGTTGACTGTCTTGTTCCCTGTCCTCCTTCGGTTGCCCCCCGTACCCTAAACCCCCTGAGAGCCCAAATGCGCGGAGGTTTCAGTGGGAGATCGCTGCCTTGGACCCCAGCGCAGAGCCGAGAATGGGCGCATAGGGGTCTGGGTTTGGGGGTTATAGGGTTTAGGGGTAGGCGGGTTCACGGATGTGTAAAAGAGGGGGGGATTGAGTTTAGGGATTAGGAGGGTTACCACATGTGGTAGGGCTAGGGGCTCAGGAGTTCTGGGCGATAGAGTTTCTGGGTTTTGGGTGGTAGGCTTGGAGTTGAATGGTTCGTGTCGGAGGGTTTGGGGCTTCAGGTGTCAGGGGTTTGAAGTTTGTGTTCGGACTTTGGGGCTTCCGGGTTTGGGGATGGTGGGCGTTTCGTTTTGCAGGCCCTAAGCTCACATGTGGCAGCTCCTCTCTTAAGCCCAACGTAGAGCTGCGCAGTACGCACATATGTGAACGTCAAGCCTCAAAGCTCCCCCTAATCGCCACATCATGGGTCTCTTCGAAATGCAGATGCACAGGAAAACCACCCTAGACCCTATACTTACGACGCCACTAGTTGAACGTTTAAACTGTTTGGGTTTCCTGTTTTTGTGGGAAGATAAAAGTTCAGCCTTTTAAAGCCATTGGGCCCTTGGTTACTGAAGAAGTAAGCATACCCCCCCCTCCCCCCCCCCCATGACAAAAAAAGAGAGACAACCTTTAGCAGGCAAGGACGACATTCCTGCGGCTTGCGCATCCACTCGCGCTTCCGGGCAGGACGAGCTTGTGAAGGCAGCGGCTTGTCGCAGAGGGGTTCAGGGGTTTGGGAACATTCAAGGATTGAAACCCTAAACCCTAAACCCTAAAGGCAGGTGCAAGGGATGGTCTGCTTCAGGCCTCAGTGGCTTCATCGGCTATGAGTCTTGAGGCTTCAAGGCCTTTGCTTCGTAACATTTAATTTGGACCTAAGCCCGAAACCCGAAACCCGAAACCCTAAACCCTACACCCTAAACCCTAAACCCTAAACCCTAAACCCTAAACCCTAAACCCTAAACCCTAAACCCTATGTCTTGGCTGTTTGGTCTGGGCGGGTTTGAAGGTTTCAGGTTTCGGGTTTAGGGTTTAGGATTTAAGGGTTTAGGGTATGGCTATGCTGCCTCGACTGATCACAGTGGGATGCTGCAATCGCTCACGGAAAGCTCCGCTTCTTAGGGCGTGGAAGGTGCTTGCCAGAGAAGTACACACCCCAAATCCCAATGGTTTAGGGTTTAGGGTTTAGGGTGTTATCGGGGTTCGAATGTCTGCCTGAAAACTGTTGCTTGTCTTACAGTCTTTCAAGACCCGTTCGCCATGCCCTGATTCCATCTCTATGTCTGATTCGATTGCCGAACAAAGCCCAACGCCCGATTCATGAAGGGCTCCAGGGTTCCGGGTTGACCTTCAAACCCTAGACCCTAAACCATAAACCCTAAACCCTAAACCCTAAACCCTAAACCCCAAACCCCAAACCCCAAACCCCAAACCCCCAAACCCTAAACCCCAAACCCCAAACGCCTTGGCTGCGAACGCGGGAGTTTGGGTGACTTTTTCTATTCGTTTAGGGTTTAGGGTTTAAGGTTTAGGGTTTACCTGAAGATCCTAGCGGCCGGAAATAGTGTCCTTATGGCAAAATCTGGATTTTTCCGTAGAAAGGCCGCATTTCGGATTTTTAATGGTTTTTTGGGGTGTAGGCAAAGCGGCCATTTTTTAGGTTTAGCCTAATAGTAGTCAAGCAAGTATCCTATTGCCTGTGTAAGGGAACTCGTTGCCGCGCGCGCTCCATATGTGAGTTCGAGGCTTGCGAGGCTACTTCTCTCTGAAGCCCAAAAGATTGAAAAGGATTGCTTTGCGAGCACTTACGCGACTCTTTGTGATCCAAGGACCTACAGGAAATGGGTCTTCCGCAAAAGACTACAAATCCGTACCCTTATCCCAATAAAATGTCGACATTTTTCGGGATTTTGGTGAGCCGCAGGAAACCGTAGGAAAACCGTAACCCGTAGGAAAACCATATTTTATCGACATTTTGTCGACAAAAAACCAAAGAAAACCAAATCCCAATCCCGATAAAATGTCAAGAAGCGGGCATTTTTGTTTTTTTAACCCTCGTAGAATGAGCCTGACCGCGTAATCCAGACCTCTACAAGGCACGACCGCGCCCTGAAACCAAGCTCTTTCAGCCTTCTCAAGCCTGAGTACCTAACTGGTCCATGTTTCGGCTTCACTTGTTTTGATTGTGTTTTGTTAACGGCCGGAAACGTTTTTTTTGCAGCCCCTCTAAGCGGACAGAAATTTCGCGAGGACATATTTTTCCAGCCTCTCGAAGCGGACGCGAATTTATGGCACAAGGGATTCCCAGGTAGGGTTTAGGGCTTAGGGCTTAGGGCTTAGGGCTTAGGGTTTAGGGTTTAGGGTTTAGGGTTTAGGGTTTAGGGTTTAGGGTTTAGGGTTTAGGGTTTGAGGGTTTGGCGACTCGGGCTTGGCAGGTGCTGCGGGCCCGGCTCTCTCCTCGAGGCCGGCACGGGTTTAGGGTTTCGGGTCCGTGGGGTTGCTGAGAGGGATGTCAGGTTTAGGGCTTAGGGTTTAGAGTTTAGGATTTAGGGTTTAGGGTTTAGGGTTTAGGGGTTTAGGGTTTAGGGTTATATCCCCCTTGGGAATTTTCTGTTTGGTGTTTTTGTTTATTTTTATACCCAAGAGGATATTAAAACGATTATTTTTAAAAGGTTCTAAGGGGAGAAGAGATGTCAGGTTCAGGGCAGAGTGTGTGCCAACTACGCTCTGCTTCTTCCCGGCTCTGCTGGAATGTTGCAAGAAGCACGCGGCCACTTCTCTAATCCTGGTTGTATTGGGGGTCCTGATTGTAAGGCGGCCCCTAGTATTTAGGGTACCCAAAAAGCAAAGTTATAAGTATGGTAGCTTAGTGTATAACTTTGATTTTAGGTGGCCATGACAACTTGCCCTTTACGAACGAATCTTTTACAGCCTTTTAATTAAGCCTGGAGGAGGAAGAATTCTCAAGCGCGGACCTCCAGACACGCCAAGCCGCAACAAGAACCCTGTGAGCCAAGACAGGGAATTGGGAAACGCCTCAGCCCCGAACATACTCTGTCTTACCATTTTTGCTTTCTTGGGCACTGTACTCGGCTCTGAGCCCCCAAAGCTTAAACAAAAACATGCCCTGGCTATTTGGGGTGAGCTTCACGACACTTGCAAGTGGGTCTTGGGGAAGGATGGAGGAAGTAATGGTGACGTCAAGAAGACGCCAGCGCCTTGCAACCCAACTCGTTCAATGCTCGCACTGCTCCATGCAATGCCACTGCCCGTCAAATCCTGAAACTACACAAGGGCAGTTCTCCAATATTAGGGTCCCTTCTTGCAGGGGCCCTTACCGTAGAATATAGGGGACCCAAAAAAGAACCTTAATTTAGAGACCCGTGGAGCTGCAAAACCTAGCCCTAAACCCTATAAACCCTATAAACCCTATAAACCCTATAAACGCTTATGAACCCTATAAACCCTATGAACCCTATAAACCCTATAAACCCTATAAACCCTATAAACCCTATAAACCCTAAAAACCCTAAACCCTAAACCCTACACCAGCAGCTACCCGCAGCTCTGCAAGGCGAAGGGCTGGAGGCCGCCATCCGAGCCACCCCTCGCCCGCTCCGCGCCAAGGCCGGGCCCTCAGCCCTATTGCTTTCGCTGTCACATATTGCCCTAAACCCTAAACCCTAAACCCCAAACCCCAAACCCTAAACCTGCTCGGAGGCTCAACAGGAGTCATAGTTCACAAGAGTCCGGAGGTTTCGGGGAAGCCTGAGACTCCTAAGATGCTTCCCCGTGGACCCTACTGCACTGGTGGTTACACGTCGTTTCATACGACACTTCCCTAAACCCTAAACCCTAAACCCTAAACCCTAAACCCTAAACCCTAAACCCTAAACCCTAAACCCTAAACCCTAAACCCTAAACCCTAAACCCTAAACCCTAAACCCTAAACCCTAATGTAACTCCTCAGTTCGGGTCCTGTGTCAGAACTCATAACCCTAGGCAACGAAACTCTCGCACCTTTGTAAGAAAAGAGTTGTGCCAAAGGCGCGGCCGCCGCGGAAGTCCCTCGAGGCTTTGCCGACGCGGCCTCTGGCTTCGGTGCTTCCGGTTTCGGGTTTCGGGTTTGGGGTTTAGGGTTTAGGGTTTAGGGCTTAGGGTTTGGGGTTTAGGGTTTAGGGTTTAGAGCTTAGGGCTTAGGGTTTGGGGTTTAGGGTTTGGGTTTGAGGGTTTAGGGGAGGAATTGGCATGACTTGGCCATAATTGGCTTGAGGCTTCTGTCACCCTAGAGTTGAAGTCGCAGGGGCTCCTGAACACTAAAGCCTTAGTTAGCCATGAATTTGTGGTACTTTACTGTAACTTTAGATCCTTACCCTTTTTGGTTTCTTAATGAGGCAGCGAAAAGTTTAGTTTATAGCTACCCTCCTGAGTGCAGCCAAGATGGCCTCGGCTGTGTGTGTGTGTGTTTGCTGCCTGGAGGCCGTCGCTGGAAGGGCGTGACCGCCACATTGCGAACTGCACTGTTGGGGTGGGGTGAGAGGGTGAAGGGACCCTCAAGGCCTTTTCATAGGGAGGGTTTAGGGTCTAGGGTTTAGGGTTCAGGGTTTGGGGTTTAGGATTTCGGGTAGTTGCCACCGTGTGCACATGGTGCGAACATGGACAAGTCTGCCACATCTTGTCTGTTGAGATTGGGCTGAACTCCAAACACTGAAGCCTGAGCCCGCTGCCATAAACCCTAAACCCTAAGCCCTAAGCCCTCAGCCCTCACCCCTCAGCCCTGAGCCCTGAGCCCTGAGCCCTGAGCCCTAAGCCCTAAGCCCTAAGCCCTAGCCCTAAGCCCTAAGCCCTGAGCCCTAACCCTAAGCCCTAAACCCTAAACCCTAAACCCTAAACCCTCCTCCCTGTCAAAGGGCCTCTTTGCATCTAACACCGCGGCCAGGTCCGCGCCTCGATAGCTCGGATCGACCAGGGAGCACAAGGCCTTGCTTGGCGATTCATGGTACTTATTTAAGGGTTTAGGGTTTAGGGTTTACGCGAGAGATCATTGCGGACCCATCCAGAAGCGATCAGCACTTGTGGTTGGCTTAGAAGCAGTGGTTACTGATGTTTAGGGTTTAGGGTTTAGGGGGACTTAATAACCTGGTATAACTGTACTTATAAACCGCTTATGAGCCCCTTAAGTGCCCTAATAGGGTTATAATTGGGTTATAAGTACAATTATGACTGGGTTAATAAGTACAAGGAACCTCCAAGTGGGGGCTTCGGGCTTGGGGCTTTTCAAGGGCGCGGCTGAGGGTGTGGGGTTTAGGACTTCGGATTGTGGGGCTGACCCTAGACCCTAGACCCTAGACCCTAAACCCTAAACCCTAAACCCTAAACCCTAAACCCTAAACCGGTTTGGGGTTCTTCTTTCGTTTCCCAGTTCCCATAAAGCTGCGGGACGGTCAGTGCTGCGTTCGGATTTCAGGGCGCCCAGCCTGGCCAAGTCCTCAGTCCCATCGTGGTGATGACGGTATCAGCGACTATCAACGACTGCCACAACACATCATCTGGAACGCATCATATATGACTTGTGAGTGGGGAGCTCTTTCTGTTCAGTGAGCACCTCGTAAGGGGTGCACGGAGGCAGTATGCAAAAGTCCGACTCACTTCAAAGCAAAGACCCCCAAACCCTAAACCCTAAACCCTAAACCCTAAACCCTAAACCCTAAACCCGAAACCCTAAACCCTAAACCCTTCTTTGCACCCGCCGCTTTCTTTTTCTGCTGACTAGTCGAGGCCGATCTAGGCTGGTTTAGCCAAACTCGTCTTTATAGCGGGCCTCTGTACAAAACAGGGTGCCACATAATTACCGTCCTATCCATCCCCATAAACAAATCTCCCTAAGTTCCTTTAACCAACCAAGCCGTCAAACCGGAAGCCCCAAGCGGCGCATGACCTTATCATCCTACTGCAACTTTCGTGGTATTCTACCTTTTCAAGCCTTTTGGGAGGCGCCAGGGGTTCTAGGGCCTCGGGCATTTGGAGCTTCGGAGGTTAAGGGCTTTGGGTTGTCAGTGTGTTCAGGCTTCGGGAGTTTGTGCCGGCAAATGAGGGTTTGCGTGAAGGATGACGTTTTTAGGGGGTTGAGGGCTTTTTGACCCGGAAGACACGTACCCATGCCTCAAAACATTGGGCAGGACCTCACTAGAAGGGCGAACTCGTCGAAGCACCTGCCGCTCGCATGAGTGGCAATTCGTCTCCTATGCACGTCCCTTGGCTAGTTTTTTGTCACCTTGCTAGTTTTTTGTCAGATGCGCTCGCGGAGGCTGCGGATTCTCACCAGATGCATCGAATGGCTTCACCCGATGACCCCAACCCCGACCGCCTCCGAATCAATTCGAAGCTTGGCCAGTCAAGGGCATCAGCACGCAACAAACCCCAATGTTAGATGTTATATGGGTGTGGTGCTTATGATGTGGGCGTTAAGGGTCGAGGTCCAACTCTTGACGAGTATGGCCTAGACCCTAAGCCCTATAATCCATAGGCCCCGGTGGGGCGTGAAGGAGAAGAGTTCACGATTGCTTACTTACTAGTTCTATTAGCGGCGTTATTCTCAGGCTCACACAAGCTGCAAAAGCTCTAACGGAAACCCTAAGCATTTACCCTCCTCTCCCCAGTCTCCTTTTGACTGTTGACTGTTGCCCTGGCGTTTGGCTGATTAGGTCCAATGCCTTCTTCTCTGCACGGCCATGCTGAAAAGATGAACGCGGCTGCACCAGGGCCACCTGGGTTTCGTTCGGATTCCCTCGAACCCCTGAACCCCTCGAGCCCTAAAGCCTTGAATTCCTCCGAGTCCCAGCTGACCTGAGAAGGTTGGGGCCCGATTCCTTCACTTAGGATGGGACTTAGGTGGCTGGGCTTTGGGCTTTAGGAATTGAGGGCCCCCGGCCCAGAGGAGGTGCGGAGGGCTTTAGCGCCACCCCGGGTGTACCGTTCCTTCTTCCAGCCGATAGCCCTATAAACCTCAAACCCTAAACTACCATCCATCCCCCAAAAAGTCAAAAATAATAATCCCTATATTATATCGCCCTTGTAAGGGAGAAAGTTCTTGATTTTTTGGGTGGGTTCTGAAGCAAATAGTAGTGAACTCATCCTCTGGCTTCCGCAGCCCATTGGCCTGGACCAATGTGCCCACCCCCACGCCGCGTGGCTGTCTTCACACCGGCGTCGGGAGGCACGCTGAGGGAAGGGCTTCGGGGTAACTTTGTGGGGCTTGCTTCGTGGGGCGGTTTCAGGGCGGTTTTAGTTAGCCGGTTTAGGGTTTGGGGTTTCGAGTTTGGGATTTAAGGGGAGTTTGGGGCTCAGGGGCAGTAGGAGTGAAGGAGTTGAGGTGTATAGGTGTGTCAGGGAAGGCTCAGGATAGGCTGCGGGGGGAGGGGTTGATTGAGTTTTTTGGTTCTGCTTCTTAAGTGGGGTCGGGCAGGATTTCAGGGTGTTGTTGACGAGAGAGAGTGAAGCGCCCCTCGATCTCCAGAAATCCTGGCTTGGTCTGATGGCATAGGATTGAAAACCCTCGTTCAACTAGAGTCAAAACGTGGTTGTGTGTGTGTGTGTGTGTGCGCGCCGCAAGCACCGGCAATCCCCGAAACGCCGAGGCCTGCAACAAATGCCACCTAGTTAGGTGTTAAGCTGTCCTATCGCCAAGAACAGTGTTTCAACACAACGGAAACATCATCCAGCTCTACACCCCCAAGCCACTTTAGCGCACTGTGGCCTGTCAGGCTGGTCTTCGTTTACCCGGTATTGAAAAGGACGGCCTTGCGGTTTAGGACTGGAGTCTTTTGGGGTGTGAGGACACGGGGTGCAGCGGTACAGAGTCTTGCAGTCATGGGGTTTGCACAAAAACACCCCGTGCCCCAACACCAATCCCTACAGCAAATCTTAGTTGAGTTTTGAGGCTTCACTTTCGAACATGGTGTAGACCTGACCCTCAGCTGTCGAGTCCTGTGCAGAAACGTGAGAGATATTCGGCCACAACCCATCCCCGAGTTCCTCAGAAAGTGCTCACACATTTTGGCAGCTGAATTTGTCTGGGCTTCAACCTTTGATCTGCGGCCGACTAGCTTCGTCTTTATCTTGCAAGGTCTAGGGTCTGTACCTTCAGTTGTCCGGTCTCTGTTCCGGGCGGAACGCCGGGCGGAAGTAGTCACGCAACAGCTACTACGAGAGCTTGCGCCGAACAGCCTCTCCCGACGGAGAGATGACACTAAAGTCACTAAAGTTCGCTGAAGCCTTGAGACTGGGAGTCGCAGACCCTCTGTAAACCAAATTGTGATGCGCTGGTATGCTGCTTTGCACGCTTGTCGCCAACAAGGTTGTCTTGTGACTGTTTTCTTGTGTTTTCCATGCTTCCGCAAGATTCCTACTGGTGCCAAAAAGCCAGCCCCATAGAGACAGCGGCTCATAATATGCTTCTTCGCTCAGATATGTTTCTTCATTCAGGAAATCCTCAATGCATGTGGATGGGACCGGACACGATATGGAAATGTCGACCGCTTCAGCCCATCCGTCGTAGACTCCACGCTCCGGTATTCCCCAGAGAGTTGTTTCTGTTCATGACGCGGAACTCCAAACCCTTCCAACCCTGCAGCCCACATTTTTCTCGCTTCTATAGCCTCAAAAGCAGGAAAACTCGTCCACATCCATTGGCGATGCCGTCCTCGGCACTTCGACCGGAGGGTGGTGGATTGCTGGATTGGGCTTTAAACTCCAATCCCTAAACCCTCAACCCTAACCCTAAACCCTCAACCCTCAACCCTAAACCCTAAACCCTGCTTGCTCGGGCTTATAGGGGTTTAGGGTTTAGACCCGCAGATCCCCTAGACCTTAAGCCTCCTGGCCCTGGACCCAGCATTTCACCACACAGGGCTTGAACCCTAAACCCCAAACCCTAAACCCTAAACCCTAAACCCTAAACCCCAACCCTGAACCCTAAATCCTAAACCCTAAACCCTAAAGCCTAAACCCTAACCCCTAAACCCTCATCAACCTTGCGAAGCCAATTCGAGGTCTTTCAGGCTGAGGTCTTGTTGAGATCTTCCATTTCTTGATAGAAACAGGCTCTAGGCCGAGGCTAATGCCCAACTGCCAACCTCGTGAGTGCAAGACGTTGACGGCCGAGGACGTCGGTGCCGAGCAGACGTTCATGGCTGTGAGGTAGGATTCGGTAGATCGGGGGAGCTCCTGAGAGCTCGCGCAGAGGCTTCCCGAAGCCCTAGACCCTCAACTCCTCATTCCTGGGCAAGCTTAACCAGAAGCTTAGAACAACAAACCCTAAACCCTAAGCCCTGAACCCTGAGCTCTGAAGCCCGAAGGGGCTCTAAGTGAATCGTGGGTAGTTCAAGCAACTGGACAAGTAGGCTGACCCCTGTCAGGGTTTAGGGTTTAGGGTCTAGGGTTTAGGGTTTAGGGTTTATAGGGTTTAGGGTTACCACCCTTAGGTTCTTCTCTGGGCCACTGCGCTTTCCACCTCGGAGGCCCGGACCCTGCGCCCCCAAGCTGGCGAGGGAATCCTTCCGAATCCTTCAGGGCTCTCCTGGGCTCTCATGTGTGTAAATTTTGTGCGGTTTAGGGTTTCGGGTTTCGGGTTTAGGGTTCAAAGTTTGGGTTCAAAGTTTGGGATTTGGGTTTGGGGTTTGGGTTTGGGGTTTGGGGTTTGGGGTTTGGGGTTTGGGGTTTGGGGTTTGGGGTTTGGGGTTTGGGGTTTGGGGTTTGGGGTTTGGGGTTTGGGGTTTGGGGTTTTGGGGTTGAAAAGGGAGGGGGCAAGCCGCCAGCTCATCATCAGCAATCGCGGCTTGGACGCCAACGTTTGCCGTGCGATCTCTGCAGATGCGCTCAAGACACGCAGCTCACACACCGAAGCGCTGGCACTTTCACGACAGAGACATACATTCAATGCGAAGAAGTGCCGTCCCACCGCGCCTTTGCATAAAAGGTAATAGTGCAGGCTACAGAAAGCACGATTCGGGTCTCGGGTTGAGGGTTAAGCCGTCAACATCCCTCAGCCCCAAGCCCACAACCCCAAGTCACTTAGGGGCCTGAAGAATTAGAACAGGGTTTTGGGGGTTATTCTACTACATCTATACAGGGGCAATAAGATGGAATACGATACGATTGGTCAGTTATTCCGACCCCCAAAACCCTAAACCCAAAACCCAAAACCCAAAACCCTAAACCCTAAACCCTAAACCCCCTTTTTTTCGATTTTTGGATCCCTGCGGCTTCGACTTGTGAGGCAGTGGTCGACCGTTTCTCTACCAATGCCATCTGCAGGCTTCGGCAGCTCTCTACTTGGAGGGTTTAGGGTTTAGGGTTTAGGGTTTAGGGTTTAGGGTTTAGGGTTTAGGGTTTAGGGTTTAGGGTTTACGGTTTAGGGTCCCAAATTATAACTGTGCTTATGACGCGGCCCCAGAGTCCCAAATTACCTTCAGAACCTACAGGGGTGGGAAGAAGGTTTCCGGGATAGGACACCGGGCTTAGCTAGGAGGCTTCGTGTTTTCGGTTGGGGGCTGAGAGTTTCTGGGTGGGGAGGAGACGCCTTGAGCATGTGCTAAACCCTAAACCCTAAACCCTAAACCCTAAATCCTAAACCCTAAACCCTATACCCTATAAACCCTCAACCCTAAACCCTTTGCAGGCAGCACAACTGCATCAACCCCATCTTCCCCGGGCTGCACGACCTGCAAGCGCTGCAGGCCTCCGTGAGCTTTTTGATCTTGAACTCAAGGGAGGTTTAGGGTTTAGGGTTTAGGGTTTAGGGTTTAGGGTTTAGGGTTTAGGGTTTAGGGTTTAGGGTTTTGGGGGGTTTAGGGTTTTTGGGGTGTAGGGTTTTTGGGGTTTAGGGTTTTTGGAGTTCAGTTTTTTTGGGTTTAGGGTTTAGAGTTATCATGGGCTTCTTGCTTTTTGGGCTTTGGGTTTAGGGCTTAGGCCGGGTGAGTTCGTAAGACCGTTGAACACTGATGGGGTCAGTTCGAACAGGCTTGAGCGTGTGCGCGACGTGCGCCTTCGGGCAAACTTTACACCCTAAATCCTAAACCCTGAACCCTACACCCTAGAACCTTGTAGCGCATTTCACGCGTCCAAAAATTAGTCTGGTCGAGAGATCGGGGCTTCGCGGTGTTGAAGGGCGGTCCCTGTTGCCCCGCAAGCTCTGGGCAGTCGCACGAGCCTTAGACCCGACTCCTGAAACCAGAAATTGGTTCCTCTGGGAGCCAGAGAAATGCCATCGGACACAAGACCCAATTCAATGCGCTTGTCCGATTGGCAAGCCCATGTGGCTATGCGTGTACAACGCCGGGCTTAGAGTTTAGAGTTCAGGATCTTCGGAGGTCCGAGTGTCGCCTACTGCCTGGTGAGCACCATCCCTGAACACTGTGGAATTCTATAGACGGTTCAGACCCGAACCAGTCCCAGACAGCTCCTCTTAGAAGTAACTCCTCGAGATCTCCCCGGGTAGGCACGGTGACGAATCCGGCCCGAAACCTCCTGCCCGCACCAACGGGGTGAGGGTTTCGCTCGCAGTACCGAGCTTCAGTTCTTATTGGCTTAGTGGGCTGCTCGTGAAGCCCTTATCCCACACCTGCATATCATGCTAAACCCTTGAACCACTAAACTCAACTTAATTCTCAACCATAGACCTAGAAGCCCGAACTCTGGGTCGGGAAAGCGTGCCTGGCAGGACTCCACCTGGGTTTGCCCCCGGAAGGAGGAAGCGCGCACGGCACTCAAGGCCGGAAAGTTTGCCCTGAGCTCACGATATAACAAGCCTTAGCTCTACACTCTACTCTTTCCTAGAGAATATATATATATATATATGAGAGAGGGACCTTTATGTACTATGTTGCTACCTGTTTTTCTATATGTATAGAGAACGTATGGAAGAATTAAATGATTTGAATTATTTAAATTAGTTTTGAGGCTCGGGAATTTTAATAATTTAATTCTGTATTTAAATTAGTTAAATTAGTTTCCGGGCCCGCGAATTTAAATAATTTAAATCCCGAATTAGATTATTTAAATTCGCGGGCCTCAAAACTAATTTAAATAATTTAATTCGGGATTTAAATTATTTAAATTAGTTTCCGGGCCCGCGAATTTAAATAATTTAAAGAATCTAAATAGATCCAGATTTTCTCCCAGCACAGACCATTTAACTAATTTAAATAATTTAAATAATTTAAATCCGGATTTGAATTATTTGAATTAGTTTTGAGGCCCGCGAATTTAAATATTTTAATTCGAGATTTAAATTATTTAAATTCGCGGGCCCGGAAACTAATTTAACTAATTTAAATACCGAATTAAATTATTTAAATTCACGGGCCTCGAAACTAATTTAAATAATTTAAATCAGGATTTAAATTATTTAAATTATTTAAATTATTTAAATTATCTAAATGGTGGTTCGGAGAAATCCTCATTTTATTTGATTTTTTTAAATTATTTAAATTCGCGGGCCCGGAAAAGAATTTAAATAATTTAAATCCCGAATTAAATTATTTAAATTAGTTTCGAGGCCCGCGAATTTAAATAATTTAATTCGGGATTTGAATTATTTAAATTAGTTTCCGGGCCCGCGAATTTAAATAATTTAAAGAATCTAAATAGATCCAGATTTTCTCCCAGCACAGACCATTTAACTAATTTAAATAAGTTAATTTAAATAATTTAAATAATTTAAATCCGGATTTGAATTATTTGAATTAGTTTTGAGGCCCGCGAATTTAAATAATTTAATTCGAGATTTAAATTATTTAAATTCGCGGGCCCGGAAACGAATTTAACTAATTTAAATACCGAATTAAAATATTTAAACTCGCGGGCCTCCAAACTAATTTAAATAATTCAAATCCCGATTTAAATTATTTAAATTATTTAAATTATTTAAATTATCTAAATGGTCTGGGTTCGGAGAAATCCTCATTCTATTTGAATTATTTAAATTATTTAAATTCGCGGGCCCGGAAAAGAATTTAAATAATTTAAATCCCGAATTAAATTATTTAAATTAGTTTCGAGGCCCGCGAATTTAAATAATTTAATTCGGGATTTAAATTATTTAAATTAGTTTCCGGGCCCGCGAATGTAAATAATTTAAAGAATCTAAATAGATCCAGATTTTCTCCCAGCACAGACCATTTAACTAATTTAAATATTTTAAATAATTTAAATAATTTAAATCCGGATTTGAATTATTTGAATTAGTTTTGAGGCCCGCGAATTTAAATAATTTAATTCGAGATTTAAATTATTTAAATTCGCGGGCCCGGAAACTAATTTAACGAATTTAAATACCGAATTAAATTATTTAAATTCACGGGCCTCGAAACTAATTTAAATAATTTAAATCAGGATTTAAATTATTTAAATTATTTAAATTATTTAAATTATCTAAATGGTCTGGGTTCGGAGAAATCCTCATTCTATTTGAATTATTTAAATTATTTAAATTATTTAAATTCACGGGCTCGGAAAAGAATTTAAATAATTTAAATCGGGATTTGAATTATTTAAATTAGTTTCGAGGCCCGCGAATTTAAATAATTTAACTCGGGATTTAAATTATTTAAATTAGTTTCCGGGCCCGCGAATTTAAATAATTTAAAGAATCTAAATAGATCCAGATTTTCTCCCAGCACAGACCATTTAACTAATTTAAATAATTTAAATAATTTAAATAATTTAAATCGGGATTTGAATTATTTAAATTAGTTTGGAGGCCCGCGAATTTAAATAATTTAATTCGAGATTTAAATTATTTAAATTCGCGGGCCCGGAAACGAATTTAACTAATTTAAATACCGAATTAAATTATTTAAATTCCCGGGCCTTGAAACTAATTTAAATAATTCAAATCAGGATTTAAAATATTTAAATTATTTAAATTAGTTAAATGGTCTGTGCTGGGAGAAAATCTGGATCTATTTAGATTCTTTAAATTATTTAAATTCGCGGGCCCGGAAACTAATTTAAATAATGTAAATCCCGAATTAAATTATTTAAATTAGTTTTGAGGCCCGCGAATTTAAATAATTTAATTCGAGATTTAAATTATTTAAATTCGCGGGCCCGGAAACTAATTTAACTAATTTAAATACAGAATTAAATTATTTAAATTCGCGGGCCTCCAAACTAATTTAAATAATTCAAATCCCGATTTAAATTATTTAAATTATTTAAATTATTTAAATTATTTAAATTAGTTAAATGGTCTGTGCTGGGAGAAAATCTGGATCTATTTAGATTCTTTAAATTATTTAAATTCGCGGGCCCGGAAACTAATTTAAATAATGTAAATCCCGAATTAAATTATTTAAATTAGTTTTGAGGCCCGCGAATTTAAATAATTTAATTCGAGATTTAAATTATTTAAATTCGCGGGCCCGGAAACTAATTTAACTAATTTAAATACAGAATTAAATGATTTAAATTCGCGGGCCTCCAAACTAATTTAAATAATTCAAATCCCGATTTAAATTATATAAATTATTTAAATTAGTTAAATTAGTTAAATGGTCTGTGCTGGGAGAAAATCTGGATCTATTTAGATTCTTTAAATTATTTAAATTCGCGGGCCCGGAAACTAATTTAAATAATTTAAATCCCGAATTAAATTATTTAAATTAGTTTTGAGGCCCGCGAATTTAAATAATTTAATTCGAGATTTAAATTATTTAAATTCGCGGGCCCGGAAACTAATTTAACTAATTTAAATACAGAATTAAATTATGTAAATTCCCGGGCCTTGAAACTAATTTAAATAATTCAAATCAGGATTTAAAATATTTAAATTATTTAAAATATTTAAATTATCTAAATGGTCTGGGTTCGGAGAAATCCTCATTCGATTTGAATTATTTACATTATTTAAATTATTTAAATTCACGGGCTCGGAAAAGAATTTAAATAATTTAAATCGCGATTTGAATTATTTAAATTAGTTTTGAGGCCCGCGAATTTAAATAATTTAATTCGAGATTTAAATTATTTAAATTCGCGGGCCCGGAAACTAATTTAACTAATTTAAATACAGAATTAAATTATTTAAATTCACGGGCCTCGAAACTAATTTAAATAATTCAAATCAGGATTTAAGATTATTTAAATTATTTAAATTATTTAAATTATCTAAATGGTCTGGGTTCCGAGAAATCCTCATTCTATTTGAATTATTTAGATTATTTAAATTATTTAAATTGACGGGCTCGGAAAAGAATTTAAATAATTTAAATCGGGATTTGAATTATTTAAATTAGTTTCGAGGCCCGTGAATTTAAATAATTTAATTCGGGATTTAAATTATTTAAATTAGTTTCGAGGCGCGTGAATTTAAATAATTTAAAGAATTTCAATAGGTCGAGAATTTCTCCGAGCCGAAACCATTTAAATAATTTAAAAATTTCACAAACTCAAATAATGTAAATAATTCAAATATCTTAAATCATTTAAATCTGGATTTGAATTATTTAGACTCTTTAGGGTTAGTAGCTTAAAACCCTATAGGGACCGGAAGGTATAATGATTTGAACTCTACAGCGCGCTTTTTTACATTAATATTAAAATAAAGTCTGGCGTCAGGTATGGTCGCTTTTGATTCTCACCATCGAATGCGCGGAGCCTACAGTGAATGCAGTGTTAACTCAACTCGGAGTACTGTTTTCGGTCTCCGGGAAAGCGGGGTACTGTTTTCGGTCCCTGAACACGGTGGTACTGCTTTCGGTCCACCGTCTCCCCCTCTCTTGTTTGTGTATTGTTATCTCGCCAACTGCACACTAAACAGCACAGACGACATGGTGGTACTGTTATCGGTCCACCGTGTTTGTGCTTAAACTATTACAACAACATGAAACATATCATATTCTTTTTACATGTGCTGTAACTTCTAGGACATACATATGGCCGCGTGCCAATATTGATTGCTTGTAACAGGGCCGCGGCCCGCACACGCGACATACCCCATTACGGAGGCTATGCATCAACGGCCGGGGTTTTGCGACAGACGTGTTTGTTGTTGTCTGCAGGTTCCAAGTCTTGCTTATCCGGGTGTAAGTGTTCTTAAGTTTCAAAAAGCAAATATATATGTAACACTGAATTTTAAACCCCCCTAAACCCTTAAAGGCCGCGTATGTGGGGTGGTTCTAAGTCTTGCTTATCGGGGGGTAAGTGTTCTTAAGTTTCAAGAACAAATATGTATGTAAGACCGAATTTTAAACCCTCTTAAACCCTTAAAGGCTGCGTACGTGGGGTGGTGCTAAGTCTTGCTTATCGGGGGGGAAGTGTTCGTCAGTTTCAAGAAGCAAATATATATGTAACACCGAATTTTAAACCCCCTTAAACCCTTAAAGGCTGCGTATGTGGGGTGGTTCCAAGTCTTGCTTATCGGGGGGTAGGTGTTCGTAAGTTTCAAGAAGCAAATATATATGTAACACTGAATTTTGAACCCCTTAAACCCTTAAAGGCTGCGTACGTGGGGTGGTTTTAAGTCCTGCTTATCGAGGTGGTAAGTGTTCGTAAGTTTCAACAAGCAAATTGTAAACCCCCTTAAACCCTTAAAGGCTGCGTATGTGGGGTGGTGCTAAGTCTTGCTTATCGGGGGGGAAGTGTTCCTCAGTTTCAAGAAGCAAATATATATGTAACACCGAATTTTAAACCCTTAAACCCTTAAAGGCGGCGTATGCGGGGTGGTTCTAAGTCTTGCTTATCGAGGGGTACGTGTTCGTCAGTTTCAAGAAGCAAATGTATCTGTAACGCTCAATTTTATACCCCCTGAAACCCTTAAAGGCTGCGTATGTGGGGTGGTTCTAAGTCTTGCTTATCGGGGGGTAAGTGTTCGTCAGTTTCAAGAAGCAAATATATATGAAACACCGAATTTTAAACCCCCTTAAACCCTTAAAGGCGGCGTATGTGGGGTGGTTCCAAGTCTTGCTTATCGGGGGGTAGGTGTTCGTAAGTTTCAAGAAGCAAATATATATGTAACACTGAATTTTGAACCCCCTTAAACCCTTAAAGGCTGCGTATGTGGGGTGGTTCTAAGTCCTGCTTATCGAGGTGGTAAGTGTTCGTAAGTTTTAACAAGCAAATTGTAAACCCCCTTAAACCCTTAAAGGCTGCGTATGTGGGCTGGTGCTAAGTCTTGCTTATCGGGGGGGAAGTGTTCATCAGTTTCAAGAAGCAAATATATGTAACACCGAATTTTAAACCCCCTTAAACCCTTAAAGGCGGCGTATGTGGGGTGGTTCCAAGTCTTGCTTATCGGGGGGTAGGTGTTCGTAAGTTTCAAGAAGCAAATATATATGTAACACTGAATTTTGAACCCCCTTAAACCCTTAAAGGCTGCGTATGTGGGGTGGTTCTCAGTCCTGCTTATCGAGGTGGTAAGTGTTAGTAAGTTTCAACAAGCAAATTGTAAACCCCCTTAAACCCTTAAAGACTGCGTATGTGGGGTGGTTCTAAGTTTTGCTTATCGGGGGCTAAGTGTCCGTAAGTTTCAAGAAGCAAATATCTATGTAACACTGAATTTTAAACCCCCCTTAAACCCTTAAAGGCTGCGTATGCGGGGTGGTTCTAAGTCTTGCTTATCGAGGGGTAAGTGTTCGTCAGTTTCAAGAAGCAAATATATATGTAACGCTCAATTTTATACCCCCTGAAACCCTTAAAGGCTGCGTATGTGGGGTGGTTCTAAGTCTTGCTTATCGGGGGATAAGTGTTCGTGAGTTTCAAGAAGCAAATGTATATGTAACCCTGAATTTTAGACCCTCTTAAACCCTTAAAGGCTGCGTATGTGGGGTGGTTCTAGGTCTTGCTTACCGGGGTGTAAGTGTTCGTAAATTTCAAGAAGCTGTGAGGGTTCCAGGTCTTGCTTGTCGCGGCCAGCCCCACTAGGTCCTCAACAGGGGAACTTTCTAGGCTTTCGGCAAGACACCCCCGAAGCCTGAAACCCGAAATTCCCCAACATCTGTGTTAAAGCAAGCGATATACCTTAAACGTATGTACTTAAGGTCCTAGATTTTTTTTGCTTTATGATACTTAAAGAACCCCATACAATAAGAGCGCGCAACATGACGCATTCCATGCTGTGGAGTGTATAAATGCCTTTTGTCTATGGGCAAAAAAATGACACATGTCAGGCCCTGAACTGCGTCATCTTCTTCGTGAAAGACGAAGCATGACAGGACACATCTCAAGTCCTGACTATGTCATTGTTGTCCAGTAGAGGGCGACGCATAGCAAATGAAGTTCAAAAAGATTGACCCAGAGAATTTGACGGCTATTACGGTGTTATCCGCTGGGATAAATGTTGGAACAAGAATTATCAGGGAGGTTTCAGGGACCACGACTAGTTTCATGGTTGTTATGGTTCTTAAGGTTACCAATCCCATTGTGTTTTTGTTAGTTCGTTTTTCAGCTTCAGGCTAGATGGCGAAGAGTAAAGAACAAGAAACCCTGAAAACATTTAGGGCGGTTGCAGCCATAACTTTCTTGACTTGACGAGGACAATGCTGGCTTTTGTGACTTCAAGTGCAGTACTGAACAATGGATTTAAGGTTTGAGATTTGAGAGTACGGTTCTTAGACGGACAAGGCTTCGACAATTGCGGGCTTTGGGTATTGGAGTTCAGACGCTGGCGTTAGCGAGTGCACCATCTCGTCATGCTTCGACTGCATCAAGCCTTTGCTCAAGTTGTAGGTCTTTTCTTCAGCGTTCTTGCGTTGTACCTCGCAGGCCAGCCTTTGCAGATTGCAGATTGAGCATCTGCAAGAAATTTATTTCTTTCGTTATAAATATTCAGGCGTCATGGGGAAGAGCAAGAAGCGCCAGTCGGGCAAGGACAAGAAACACCAGTCGCCGCACACGACGTGGAAGAAGAACTCCCGAGCGATGGCTCTCCTCTTAGTCTTTTTTTTAATTTTTTCGGCGACTTTGGCTCTGCAGGTTAAAATCACGTTGATAAGGAACACCAGGAGTCCTTTCGCCAGAAAAAGAAGCAAGAGGAAGAGAACAAGAACAAGGCCATTCGACTGTAGACGTTCATACGAACTGGAGCATAGTATCTCTAACTGCAAGAATTTGTTTACATGAAGAGCAATATTACTATGCTAAGGAAATAGAGTTTTGTGCACTGCGCTGGAGGTGAAGTCTATCATGAAGAAGACCCCGGAGCCTGCAAAGCAGATCCATTTCAAGGATACGCCGAAGGCTGGCGTGAGCGATTAGAATGCTTAGTCGTAGTGTACGTTTCTCTAAGGTCATGATGGTGGACTCCTACAAGCACGAGAAACAGCTGTGGCTGTTCGCTTATTTTTTTATGTTTAGACATGTTGAGACTTCCTGGAATGTCGGTATGCTCATCTAGATTTTCACGAGGCACCACAACGACTGGCGCAATCCGCTTGTTTTGTGCAATACTTGCGGGCTCCGCCAGCATTTCTGGCAGGGCCGCATGGAGGCAGTGAAACAACCGCATCCGTATTGACAATGATGTTTTAAATTTTACGTTGTCATGAGGGAGCTCCGGGAAAGTGTCATTTTGCTCAGTGGAAGTCGCCAGCTCATTGCCGAATTAATCTTTTTACGCTGTTTTCATCTCTTAACGCTTGAAGTATTCCCCCCCCCCCCCCCGCAATGAGGTTCGTCTGCGGACAATGTCTTCTTCAGCCTGCGTCGAAGCTTCACTCAACGCAGCCCGTCCTAATCAGATGTCTTAGTCATAAGAAGATTTTATCACACCAGCGCAATCTAAGGTCGAGTAACCTGAGACGCTGATCGCAGAGCAGCAAGGCGATGCGGCGCCGAAAAAAAGGCAAACCTTGCCTGAGTGCTGCGAATGCAAAACTTGCGCTTCAATTCAGCAGTCTCGTCAGGCGCTTCTTGCTAGTATTTAAATTAAATTACAATTTAGTGATATATACATGAGGATAAAGAGACTTGCCGCAATATTTCCAGCTCAAGTTGCTTGTGTCAACTCAAGAAGACTCGCCGGGAGTGACTTGCTTAAATTTTTGAGTGTACTTCTTTCTTTTAACATTCAGCCGAGGTATACTTGATCGCGTTCACACCTTGAGGCAGACAACTGAACTTTGAAAGCGTACAGAAACATATTCATGCGTATGTTACATTTTTAAATGAGGCGCACCGAGAAGCACATGTGCCTCGGCAAAATCATATTTTTAGTTGCAGGGATGAATACATCATGCATCAACCCAAGGTCTTCGACGATGCGCTGGTCGAAAATGCGACGGTTGATGGATGAAGATGAGCCTCCAAGCTTGACATGTTCGTGTGTTTGCATTCGCTTGTCTAAAAGATCGTCAGGCTGGACGTTGACTTCGAGTCAAAGAACATATCATCTTCTGCGAACAGTTCCTTGCTACACAATTATACACAACAAGCTAAAGCAAAAGAAATGAAGAAAACCAGGACGTGCGGTGCGTGTCCCTCGCTGGCGAGACGACGTGTGACTTGACTTCAGGCAAAAAAGTGCAAGGATCGGATCTCAACGTCTATGCTGAGGACGTCGGACGCCGTGATCACGCCCGCCGAATTTTTGAAGCAGCAGCTGAGCTATTTTTTTTCAAAATTCCGATAAGCAATAAACCATTTCAGTAAGGCGCGCTGCCAGTGGCCTGGCAGAGGACTGCGAAGCAAAAGATCTGTGCTTGCCTCAGTACGGCCTGAACTTTGTAATTTATATGTGTAAAGTTTTCAAAATAAGGAACTTCAAAGACGGCCCTCGCCGTCGCGCAGCTACGCGTCAGGAACTTACTACAAAAATTTCAATAAAAATATCGCGATTCGTTTTTTTTTGAGGGCTAATCGGTCCTGACGGACGACTGACAAGGAGAGTGCTGGATGCAGAAGTTGTGTTGAGTTTTGATTTCTCGTCATATATACTTATCCGTGCATGACAAGCAGGACGAACGTGGTGTTGAAGGAGATCCGTTCGGACGCTGGTCTTGATGTCAACGACGAGCTGCGCCCTAGACGAGAATTTTAAGTGATGTTTTTCTTTTCAGATGTTCGCTTAGATTTTAACGCAATGTCATGTTGGCGTATCTGCCAGGAGACCGGAAGATGAGTGTATGCAAACGCGGCGACTTCTCAACATGGAGTGGGGGTCTTAATTCTTGTACACAAACCATAACTAAATGTTTCTCCCAACATAATGCGGCGGCCGAGGATTGCAGGCATCCACCACTGGCATCTTTTCCAGACACCTGTCTAGTATTTAGTTTAGAATAAGATACCCCTGCTGCCCCATTCATGCAGCTGTGCTCATAGGTCAGCCTCTGTGACGCACCCGAGCATCCTCAAGCTCGTCGAGATGGAGTAAAGGCCTCAGTTCCTGTAAGACCGCATGATAACATCACCGCACGCGCGTATATTGTCTAAGGTCTCGTGCAGCTGACCACTGCTCTGACATTGTCTGGACCTGGAGGTTGCAAGAACGTTAATATTCTTAACATACATAAATATGTGACAATTATACATTTCTATAAGAAATTTTATCAAGCATGTATGTCTTCAGGTCGACCGCTGCAACAAATCCAAATATCGACGATGAGATCTTCAGCCTTCCTCGCGGACAGCATCAGTGTGGCTTAGCTTGTATTATTATTTTATTTTCGTATCATTGATATTATTAATATTTTAGTAATACTAGTATTATTATAACTATTTGTCTTATTAAAATATAATCGAAAACAATGCATTACCATGACTGCAGGGAAGCCCATCGGGTTTTGCTTGAAGATGGACAGTATCTTTACTTGGTGTTTCTGAGCTGCATCTAAGATTCGAATGTCTCTCTACAATCCTGCACGCTTCAATTTTTAAGGCGACACTTTGGCGAAGAATATAATTTTTCGGACCTTTACGACAAAGAAGACTGCAACGACAAAGGCTCATCGAGTTCTTGTTCTGTGTGAGTTCTTTTTCTTGCGCTAGGAATTAAAAGAGGCATGCTCATGGTCAAGATTGTCGCGATTCTCCTGGTACAAGGGCTTTGCGCGCAAAGGACTCGTCTGATGAGCAGACTTACGTGCGAATAATATTAAATTACATGTCATCGAGATTTGCATTGATGCGGAAAGGACGTAATTCGTACTACGTCCGAAACAATATTCCCAGGCGTCGACGTCGAGGCGGCATAAAATACTAGACCACACAGACTCATCATGAGCCCTTGCGTTTACGCAGATGCTGTGGTTCGCCCCGAGAAGAGAAACTTGGCATTCGTTGTTAATCCTGCGCGCAGCAAGAAGTTGAAACATAAAAGGATGATGATCTCCGACATACTCCCAGACCTTACACTTCGAATCCTGCAGCAAGGTTAATGGTCTTCGTTGCAAGTGTATAAAGGTTCGACTTCAAATCTGAATCAGTGGAATTTACGATCCTGAAATAATAAGACGCGAAATCATCTGACAGGATGACGATGGGGAAGATCTTGACTGAGCGTGTTCAGCTTTCACATGAGAGATCGAGTAGATGATTTATGCTGCCGAGATGCGGTAGGGCCACAGGAAAGGTTGTTCGGGAAGCTAAGCAGCTATGTTAACGAGTATCCCGAAGCTTCTCAAGTCTCGTTTTTGTTAGTTTTTTCACAGGATTTAGAGTTTAACGTTGCTTCTCGGATTGCCTGGTAATTCTAAACCCTAGAGCATGAACTCTACATCTTAATCTTCAATACTAAAACCTAAACCCTAAACCCTAAGTCGAAATCTTTAAACCCAAAACATTGAAATGATAAACCTTAGAGTCTCAATCATATAATTAAAGTCACGCAAGAATCGAGTGACTCAAAGCTCCCAAGTATCGTTTTTTTCTGGATGTTGTTTTTTCTTTAGGGTTTAGAGTTTTACGGTGCTTCTCAGACTGTCTGGAGATGAATGGCCCTTGCTGGATCTCAGACGTCGAGGCATTCAAGCATAGGTTCCTGGATGCCAGAGCTAATTCTGCAGGATGTTGCGGTTCTGTGTTTCAGTGCGGACAGTCAGATCTCTAGAGCGCGAGCCACTACCATCTACAGGAAGAAAAGGAGACAAGCACATCCAGAGATGCTGGACTCAGAGCTGCTCGCAGCATGTTAGTTTTCCAAGCACAGCTCTGAGCAAGAAAGCTGGAAGGCGTCTTAGATGAGGATCACGACCTTCAAGGTTAGGGTTTAAATATGAGAGTTCAAGGGGTCAGGGTTAAGGCTCAGAGTGTTTCAAGGCGGAGGGTTTAATGTTTTCGATTTAGGATTCGGAATTAAGGGTTTAAAGTTGAGGGTGTAAGGCTTAAAATCTAGGGAGTAGAAACTGACGAGGAATGTTAGACAGGTGGAGATGTATGATCAGCTCCGAGCTCGAGCTCAGTCTCAGGACTCTCTCCATCTGTATCTTCATCTACGCGGGGAGTTTGTTTAGTAAAGTAAGGCCCTTGTGGGTTTAAGGTTCAGGGCTTAGAGTTCAAGGTTTACAGTTTAAAGTTTAGGGTTTAGGGTCTATGGCTTATGGTTTAGTGGATAAGGTCTCTCTGGAACCTCAACTGGCCGGGTGCAGATGAGCAGAGACCCTTTTTAAGCTGCATCATAGAAGGGGCTCCCTAAAACCTAAACCCTATGCCCTAAACCATAAACTTAAAACCCTAAACCTTAAACCCTAAACCCTAAGCCATAAACCTTGTAGGTTAAAGCCTAAACCGTGCAGTTTGTTTTTGCCATGTACAGCTTATCTGAAGCGCGAGCCATCACGACTTATCTTAGTAAAAGCGACACACATAAGCAGAAATGATGGACTCGCAGCTACTCGCAGCAAGTCAGTGTTTCAAGCAAAGCTATGAGCAAGGAAGTGAGAAGATGCATCGGACTACAGTCACGACCCTAGAGCTGAACGTTAAAAGTTCGGACTTCGTGGGTTTAAGGTTAACTGTTACAGGTTTCAAGGTTTAGGAGCAGATTTTAAAGATTAGGTTTAAGAAGTTAGGGTTCAGGGCTCAGAGTTTAAGGTTTCAGGTTCAGCACAAAGAAACGCTGAGGAATGTGAAAGAGGTGGAGACGTATGAGCATTTCCGAGCACAAGCTGAGTTTAACGGCTCTCCTGATCTGTTTTTGTCTGCGCTAGGAGTGTGTCTACTAAAGTGAGGCCCTTGTGAGTTTGGGGTTTTGGGCTTAGTAAATCCTGCAGGAAGTAGTGGCTTTGTGTTTCAATGCGGACAATCAGATGACAATCAGATCTCTAGAGCACGAGCCAGTATCGTCTAGAACAAGAAAAGGCGACAAGAACATGCAGAGATGCTGGACTCTCAGCATGTTAGTTTTGCAAGCACAGCCCGCAGCAAGGAAGCTGGGAGGCGTCTTAGATCAGGATCACGACCTTAAGGGTTAGGGTTGAGATATAAGGGTTCAAGGGATTAGGGTTAAGGCTCCGAGTGTTTCAAGGTGGAGGATTTAATGTTTTCGACTTAGGATTCAAAGTTAAGGGTTTAAAGTTCAGGGTGTTAGGCTTAAAATCTAGGGAGTAGAAACTGATGAGGAATGTTAGACAGGTGTAGATGTATGAGCAGCTCCGAGCTCGAGCTCAGCTTATGACTTTCTTCATCTGTGTCTTCTTCTGCGCGGGGAGTTTTTGAAGTAAAGTAAGGCCCTTGTGGGTTTACGGTTTAGGGCTTAGAGTTCAAGGTTTAGGATTTAGAGGTTAAGGTTTAGGGTCTATGGCTTGTGGTTTAGTGAATAATGTCTCTCTGGAGCCTCAACTGACCACGTGCAGATGAGCAGAGACCTTTTTTGAGCTGCATCATAAAAGGGACTAAATCGAAAACCCATAAACCCGAACCTTTAAGTATAAACCCTAAACCTATACCCTAAACCCGAAACTCTAAAATCTAAACCCTATCCCCTAAACCATAAACCTTAAACCTTAAACCCTAAACCATAAACCTTGAAGGTTTAAACCTAAACCGTGCATTTGTTTCTGCAATGTACAGACTATCCGAAGCGCGAGCCATCATGACTTATCTTGATAAAAGCGACACGCATAGGCAGAGATGATGGACTCGCAGGTACTCGCAGCACGCCTGTGTTTCAAGCACAGCCATGAGCAAGGAAGCGAGAAGATGCGTCGGATTACAGTCACGAGCCTAGGGGTGAAAGTTAAAAGTTAGGACTTCGCGAGTTTAAGGTTTACTTTTAAAGGTTTCAAGGTTAAGGGTCAAAAAATAAAGATTAGGTTTAAAGGGTTGAAGTTCAGGTTTCAAGGTTTAACGTTTCAGGTTTAGGGAGTAGAAAGCTGAGCTATACTTGAACAGATCGAGACATGTAGTGGACGCGTTCATTTAAGAGCATATATATTCCTATATTTATCGCGTTTGGCTTTGTTTATTTAAGAGGGCTTATAAAAACTAAGCCAAAAGAACCCTAAAGGTCTCAGGCTCATATATATATATATATATATATATTTGTATATATACACATGTATATATATATATATATATATATGTCTACACTCTCTGTCCCAAACTCCGGAAAGTCCGGAAACCCCAAGTCCTGAACCCTAAGCTCCAGGCCCTGTAGCCTTGGGAGGGCCAACACTATGGAAGTACTGGCTCATGGAGCTGGTTCAGGGTTTAGGGTTTAGGGTTTAGGGGTTAGGGTTTAGGGGTTAGGGTTCAGGGTCCCTTCACCCCCCTTCCCCCCTTCCCCCCCCCCCTGCTGGCATGTACTTAGGCTTGTTGAGTTTAGGGCGTGCATGAACACATAAGCTCGGGTTTCCGTCGGGCTTAGGGGCTCACGTGCGCACTTGCCCTGGCAGTTCTGCGCTGGAGCTGTCCACCACAAGTTGGCGATCTTGTCGCCACCCTGCCAGGTCTTTCCCTGCCGAAATAGGCCTTAAAGCCCGACACCTAAATCTGAAACCCCATAAGGAGGCCTTGTAGGGGCCCCTGCACTCCGAGCTCTAGTTGGGTTGAACTTGAAGGAGGCTCCGGGCTTGGGTACTTGGCACATTTGAAGGCCTTAAAAGCCACCCCAAAAACCCGGGCGTTGAGGGTTTAGGACGATTCGGGCTGCGGGCCCTGGAGCGGATTTGTCACTAGGCTACCCCCCCCTCCCCCCAAACCCTAAACCCTGAACCCTAAACCCTAAGCAGTAAAATAATGAAACGCTAAGCACTAAGCACTACACCCAAATTAAACCCTAAACCCTAAACCCTAAACCCTATGCGGTTTCAGAGCCTCGACAGTCCCGATCTTGGATCATTGAGGTGTAAGCCCCGAAGCCCGAAGCCCCCAACATCCGAAGCCCAAAAAGCCTCGGCCCCACACTGCTTAAGTCAGACCTACAGCCAAAGACATGGCAGGCAGGGCAATAGTAACGACACGGAGGCAGCCAGGCTCCCGGTGCAAGCGACAGCCAAAGGCTCAACTGTTAAAAGCCTAAGACGACGGAACCTTGCTGTGCTTCAGGGCATGTTGGGGGCGTAGTTGTGTTCAGGGTTGCAGGGCGTGGTGGGCTGTGGGGGGCTTAGGGCAACCCTAAGCTCTGCATCCAGCCAACCAAAGCCAACCCCCCAATGCGACTCGCGAGCCCTGGCTGCTCCATGCGAAGCACCGAGGCCGAAACCCGAAACAGCTTCATGTTTAGGGTTTAGGGTTTAGGGTTTAGGGTTTAGGGTCCAAGCCCCAGCCTTCTACTCACAACTCTGATAACAAGGGGTTGAAGCCGTCCATCTCAGGGTTGGGGAGGTTGCAAGGGCTTTGCGGCCAAGTCAAAGGAAGGCCTCCCAACCCTAACCCTAAACCCTAAACCCTAAACCCTAAACCCTAAACCCTAAACCCTAAACCCTAAACCCTAAACCCTAAACCCTAAACCCTAAACCCTAAACCCTAAACCCTGTAGAGCACAGGGCTTTTCGAGCTTGAGGCCTCGTGGTTCGAGATACGGCTTTTTCACCTGTGCAAACACCCAAGGACTTTGCAATTGGGGGGTTCTTCGAGCTTGGGGTCTTGCTTGAGTTGAATGCGTAAACCAGAGAGGATGACAAGAATTTCGGCGTTTGGGCGTGGTCCCGATGAGGATTAGCTTCGGCGGTTTGGCGCTTGCTGCCCTGGCTACTCTGATTGCGGTGGAGGGTGTCAGAAGAAGGCGCACCCTGCCAAAGGGACATGTCCTTTGATGCCCTTTGTACTCGACTCGTCTCAACTATTCGGGGCGCTCTAGTGCTGGCCCGTGCTTCCGCATCGTTCCTTGAACGCTTCCTGCCATGTCCTGCCCCAATGTGCCCCAAAATGTGCCCCACAAAGTCTCACTTGTACTCTTCCGGGGCAGGAAAGCCGAATCCCAACCCCGCCACCCCAACAGCTCAAACAAAAGTCCCAACCAGGAAGATTTCTAAGCTTCACTGAGGCCCTTAACCCAACTCGTAGAGCGCTTGGCAATGCCAAGGTGGTCAAGCAAGATAACATGGCCTCCGAAGCGTGCCGCCACAGGGTTGAGGGTTCAGGGTTGAGGCTGGAGAGTTTAGGGTTTAGGGCCGTTTCGGGTTTAGGGTTTATAGGGTTTGGTTGGCAGTTGGTTTGACAGAGGCATTCCCCACTCCCACACCGCGCCTATGCACTTGCAACACATTTTGACCAGCGGCTGTGAGTGCGATTTGTCATGCCCACTTTCGTTCCTTAGCCTTGCCCTCAAGTTTACAACAGTGCACCGTGCTCACTTCTCGAACAGCCAATGTCTAAATTCAAGGTGAACGTTGCTTGTTCTTCATGGCTTGATGTGGGATGGACAAGAACACCTCTAATGCATTCGACTTCCACAGCAATGGGGATGTTTTGCGCCCAAGATTTAGTGTTTTCTTGCCACAAAACATGGGTCCTAGATCTCAGAAGCTGGAAAGGTGGCCCCAAGCATTTTTTGACGCGTGGAGCTTCTGTTCGCAAGCTGAGCGCTTGTCTTGGGGGGGATTACATGGTGTTCTTGTGTCGAATGCTGGGGTCTCAATGAATCACCCTGTCTGCGGGCGACAGGAGCGGCATGGACCACACTCGTAGCGCGTGCGCCGCAGGTACTTCTATCATCTCTCCGGTATGCACATGGACCCATGGGATCACAGGCGCGCCCGCTCCTGTTTCTGGCTTCAGCGCAGCTCAACCCTGAACCCTGCAAGCAACTTTGCTGTGTTTGGACAGCCCTCAGCATGGCTTTGAAGGCCCTGATGCTTGTGGGCTTGTTGCGGTGCCGGGGTGTGCTTGTCTTGAAGGATGGATGGCAGCTAGGTTACCTCTAACTCTTATATTTTGCTCGGCTATAACTTGTTGCGACTTTTGCTTTTTGAAGCCTCGAAGCTCCGCTGGGATCGCGCAACAAAGGTAAACTAAGTGCGCATGCCCACGCCCTTCGTAACGGTTGCAGCCCCCATCGCACACGGACAAAAAGTAGCGTGAGATGGTATGTTTAACCCTAAACCCTAAAGCCTAAACCCTAAACCCTATACCCTATAAACCCTAAACCCCAAGCCCTGCATCCTAACGGGAGATGTTGGCAGGGCACCGCAGACCTTGAACAAGACTCTAAATTATGGTGCCTTTTTGGGTACACTAAATGTTAGGCTTTAGGCTTTAGGCTTTAGGCTTTAGGCTTTAGGCTTTAGGCTTTAGGCTTTAGGCTTCAGGCTGTAGGCTTTAGGCTTTAGGGTTTAGGGTTTAGGCTTTAGGCTTTAGGCTTCAGGCTTTAGGCTTTAGGGTTTAGGGTTTAGGGTTTAGGGCCTCGGGGTTCGTTTAGGGTTTAGCGCGTAGGACCCGAACACCGATTCAGCCCACATTTCTTAAGCAAACGCGGAAGGGAGCCAGGCGGCTCGACAGACCCCTGCATCCAGGTTGGGCAGCTCAGTGATTTTGGGTCTTCCGGGCTGTAGGACGGCAGAAGGGACTAAAGGAGGGACCCGTTTAAGGGACCTTCTGCTATTAGGGGGCTTCTTAGGTAGGGACTACATAAGGTATATATAGGGGTTAGGGAATAAGATTAAGGGTCCCTTCTAGGGTTCCCTCCTTCAACCCCTCAACAGCGTACAATTAGCTTCGGAAAGGTGCTTTCGAAATCGGGGTTTTGGGATCGGAGGTTCTGTAGGGTTTCGGATTGTAAGGAGGATTGGAAGTTTCGCGTCCGTGACTCTGACCCTATGGCATTCGGAAATTAGGAAATCAGTGAGTTCTTCTTTGTGCTATGTATAGCTAGGGTGTCCAGCAGCACCCTTACCCCCCCATGTTCAGGGGTCAAGTTCTCTTCCAAGCCCCGTGGAGCCAAGAAGGGCACCCTATGGCATTCTCACGTCTTACCTCGATAGGGTGCTAGGCAGCTCTCAACAACCTTGCGAGAGGGCATGTATCCACTTCGGCACAGTAGTTTAGATGTAGGGTTTACGGTTTAAGGTTTAAGGTTTCGGGATTAGGGTATCTCGCCTGCCTGACCAGGGCACACCTTCGTGCCACCAGTCCCTTCGCCGTTTAGTATCTTCGTGGTCATGGTTGTGCCACTAAGTTCCGTCGCTGTAGGACAAGCAGGTTTTTAGGGTTTAGGGTTTAGGGCTGATTCAAGCCCAGCTGTTCGTTGGGAGGATCCCCGTGCTGGAATTCAACCCCTTCACCCTTAGTCGACATCAAGCAAAGATGCAGAGAACCCGGACCCCCTCTGAATGCCAGTCATAACCGACACCCTGAGAAAGGCGATTTGGAAGATGGTCTGCACAACCTACTTCCCGAAAGCTCCTGCCCGTGGCCGAGCTGAGCTCTCATGGTTTGGGTTTAATCGGAACCCTATACCCTAAACCCTAATCCCTAAACCCTAAACCCTAAACCCTAAACCCTAAACCCTAAACCCTAAACCCTAAACCCTAGCTTCAGCCTTTAGTGCCCGCATCTGCGATGGGCGCCGCCATCCTAGTAAGAGCAACGTCCACGGAGCTCTCCCTGCATTGCGCAATCCGGTGCCCCAAAACCCCATGCCTTGACATGCTGACTTTGTGGGTTTTAGGGCCAGGGTTTAGGGTTTAGGGTTTAGGGTTTAGGGTTTAGGGTTTCGGGTTTAGGGTTTAGGGTTTAGGGTTCCAGGGCTGCCAGGATTTAGGGTTTAGGGTTTAGGTTCCCGAGAGGTCATGTGCAAGAACGGGGACAAAGTCTCCTACGCGCGGCCTTGTGAAAGCCAATGCAGGAGTGCTGAAACGTGTTGCCGAGGGAGATCATGAAGCCCGTGGATTGAGTCCCAAGCGGGCTCCACCCTAAACCCAGAAACCCTAAACCCTAATTAAACCCATGGGCCCTTACTAGCCCTAAACCCTAAACCCATGGGCCCTTACTAGCACTAAACCCTAAACTCATGGGCCCTTACTAGCATCCCTTAGCCGCCGTGTTTTATAGGAATCCGAAGTGTGGGCCCTTATTCGATGTAGCGGAAGAAAAGAGCTACATATCAAGGGACCCAAATCAAGGGCCCATACTTGGAACTAGACATGATCACCCGAAACCCAAGCTCCTAAAGTCGCAAGGGCATAAGGGCTATCCAGAGCTGTCGGCTGTGGGGTGGGTAGTGCAGGAGCTACCAGGAAGCCTGCGCCGTGGAGTGCTGCGACGAAAGCGTGCAGTGCGTTCCGGAGAAGGCGCGGGAAAGAACATGGCGAAACTCGGGGGGGCAGGGTAAGGGCCAAAATCCTGAACTTTCAGCCGCTCAGCACAAGAGAAATGTAGCTGTGTTTTGGATTCATTGTTGGCTTTGGTGGTGGTTCTCCAGCGGAAACAGTACACCGCCGGCTTTCTTGACTGTTGCTTTTGTTTCAGTCTGGAAGGTGTATTCAAACATATGGACAGCAATTGGGAACTGGATGTTACTTGCTTTTTGCTGAACCCAGTGCAAGAGCGACATTCCACTCGGCACTGTTGTCCCTAACCTGAAGCTTGAACCGTCAAATTGTTCAAAAACATCCCCTCGACCATCGACTCGTCGCCCCAATTCCATGTGTGCCTTGCTTTCTCGTCATGGGGGCGAGGGCTGGGGCCTTCCAAGCCTTATAAGGGTCTGGGGGAAAGGGGCCCCATGAAGCTGCCCCGGACATCGAACCCGAAATCTGAAATGCCGAGTGCTCTTGGAAACCCCAAACCCCAAACCCTAAACCATAAACCCTAACCCTAAACCCTAAACCCTAAACCCAAAACCCTAAACCCTAAATCCTGGCAGCCCTGGAACCCCAAGCACCCGGGGGCCCCACAAGGGCGTCCACTTCGACAAGCCCTACGCCAACTTCACAGGGCCTCTCAGCCTCCGATTGGGGATTTAGGGTTTAGGGTTTAGGGTCTGGGTGTGCTTGCTTTCCATGTAAGGGACGTAGGTGCTTTTTGCTCTCCAGGGCTTCGAAGCGCAGCTTAGGCGATGCCAGGGTTCAGGGTTTGGGGTTTGGGGTTTAGGGTTTAGGGCTAGAGTTTAGGGTCTTAGGGGTTTAGGGGTTTCGGTTTTCGGGTTTCGGGTTTAAGGTATACCTTGGGACATTGGGGCCCAGCTTTTGACGGGCTCTGATCGTGCCACTTGGCAAAGTTGGGAGTGGAGGGGGGCTAGCGGGCAATGACGGCCCAACCCGTCTTTCAGTTGGTTGTGTTTGGGGCTCTGGGTGTAGTGTGCAGTTTGGAAAGATCCTCCCCCTTAATTAATCGATGCCGACAAAATGGTCAGGCAACAGATTTGCTTCAGAACCCCCCCAAAAAACACAATAACAATCCCTGCATTGCCCTTACAAGGAAGAATATTTCTTTATTTTTTTTTTGGGGGGGGGGGGGGGGGTTCTTAAGCAAATGGTGGTTTAGGGTTTGGATCGCTTATAGCAGTTAGCATTCAGCGTCTCACAGCCTAAACCCTAAACCCTAAACCCTAAACCCTAAACCCTAAACCCTAAACCCTAAACCCTAAACCCTAAACCCTAAACCCTAAACCCTGAACCCGAAGCCCTTAACCCGGAGGTACGGTTCCCAGCCGGACTGCACCTCCGCCGCGACTCGCAGCGGAGGTTGGGCAACAGACTGTAGATTGCTTACTTAGCGAATAGTTGAACTTTAAACTTATTGGGTTTCCTTATTTAGTTGGAATCATGTAGTTTAACCTTTTCTTCCCTTGGTTACTGGAGAAGTAAGACCAGGGTTTGCCGGACGAAGGAGCAGGTGACGCGAATGAAAATACATACCGTTGCTAAGTCCTCAAAGGTTTTTGGTTGTGTGTGTGTGTGTGTCTTATGGTTGTGTGTGTGTTTTGTTTTGGGCTTCGTTGGGGAGTTAAGGCTTCTCGTCTACATCCAGACTTGCACCGCCCGGTTGGTTTTCATAAAACCTTCGGGCTCAACACACATGAGGGATCCGTTGCCCAGTGCCGTGGATTGCCGTGGATTGGTGGAAGCAAGCTGGGGGGAGCGCCTTGGAAAGCCGCCGGGCGACCAGCTTCGTTTGGTCCAAGTTGTTGCTGCTGCCAGAGTTCCCCTCAGGCCCCTCAGGCCCCAAAACCCTCTTCCCTCAATTCTATATCATCTCCCTTGTCAACCCGAAGACACTAAACTTATTTCGAAGAAAATAAACCTGCAGCAAAAGGATCCCAAAGCTCGGCATGATAGTGTCTCGGAACTCGCCACGAGCCATACCCACTGCAGCCTTCGGGTACCTAAGGCTTCGATTGCGAGTAAGTGTAAGGGATTCTACTATTTGCTTTAACACGCCAAGGATGGAAGATAGTAATCCCCATATTACCCTAATAAGGAAGAACATTTTTTTGTGGGGGTTCTTAAGCAATTAGTAGGTTTGGCTTTTTGTCTCAAGGTTTGGGATTGAAGCTTTGATCTTGAACCCCAAGACTGTTTTGGGGTGTTCCCCCTTATAGTATCAGTCCATAGTGGTAGTGGTGGTGTAGTAGTAGTAGTAGTAGTAGTAGTAGTAGTAGTAGTAGTAGTAGTAGTAGTAGTGGTAGTAGTAGTAGTAGTAGTAGTAGTAGTAGTAGTAGTAGTAGTAGTAGTAGTAGTAGTAGTAGTAGTAGTAGTAGTAGTAGTAGTAGTAGTAGTAGTAGTAGTAGTAGTAGTAGTAGTAGTAGTAGTAGTAGTAGTAGTATACTAAGGACTGTTAGTATAAGGGGTAACGCCCCAAGCCAAGACTGTTTTAGGGTGTCCGAGTCCTCCAGGTCTGATTCCTCTGGCCATGCCCGACGCCCCAGAGGGGTGGAGGAGAAGCCTCTTCGAGCTAAGGTTTAGGGTTTGGGGTTTAGGGTTTAGGTCTTAGGGTGAGGGTTCGGAGCTTGGGGTTCAGAGCAACAGCGGCTAAAGGGCTGTCCAAAACTGTGGTCAAAATCGTTGCGCCGGTAATTTGGCGCAAATCCTTGAGGCTCTGATGTTGGAGCCTCCATGCCTAGCCTTGACGCCCTCAGCTTGAACGCAAAAGCCCCTAAAGGCCCAAGCCTAACCCTCAACACCAAAACCCTAAAAACCCTAAGAACCCTAAAGACCCCAAGGACCCCTAAGCCCCACACAAAAGGTTTCGAAGCCCAGTGTAAGCTGATCAGTATTTGGGAGGTGTGTGGCCTCGCTTCATGTCTTGTGGGCTCGGCTCATCCTACGTGTGTGTATGTGCGTGTGTGGGAGGGGGGGGGGGGGGGGGGAGGGGGGGGGGGGGGGGGAGGGGGGGGGGGGGGGGGGGGGGGAGGGAGGGGGGGGGGGGGGGGGGGGGGGGGGGGGGGGGGGGGGGGGGGGGGGGGGGGGGGGGGGGGGGGGAGGCTTCTTTGGAGTTACAACTGGCAGGCTACTGGCCATTGTGGCATGGACTGGCGGAGGCCTGCTAGACCCTGAAATTTGGAGATGAGCCTTTGGTTTTTGGGAAGCATTGTACTTTCAATGCTATGGCTATCGTAGGTGTATGTGTATAACTTTAATAAGCAAACACATACATTCATTATGAATCAATCACATATATATATATATATATTTATGTATATTTATACATATTATATATATATATACATATATATATATAAAATGTTAAATCATGATGAACTGACCGTTCGAACGAAGCATCTCAGAGCCCCCCGCCCCCTCGCAGACAGCGGCCCGAGTCGTGGCAGGCCGGAAGCTCAGGATGCTAAGGCTGAAATTGGGCTTAAAGGGTTTCGTGAGTTTAGGGTTTAGGGTTTAGGGTTTAGGGTTTAGGGTTTAGGGTTTGGGGTTTGGGGTTTGGGGTTTGGGGTTTGGGGTTTGGGTTTTGTTGTATTAAAAGTGCTACAAAAAGCCTCATTTTGCAATAGACAGTGAAGGCAGTGACCAGGTTGCGCTGAGCAGGTGCAGAAAGGGTGGTTCAACGGTTTAAGCTTGGAGGATTGAGGGTTCTAAGGCTAGCAGAGTTTAGAATTACATTGCGTGGAAGGGTGGGATATTGCGGTTGTGGGCAAGAAAGATTGGGCTTGGCCGCCTTATCGATCCCTCCAGCAGAATCTGATCCGCAGTCTACCAAGCTTGCATCATGGTGCCTCGAAGCCCAACACCCCGAACCCACACCAGACCCGCTCCACCGACAAACGGACGAGTCAATGGGGGTTTCCGAATTAGCTGTCATAGCGGGGTAACATTTTACATGTTTAGGGGTACTTAAACTCAAGAAGGACTAGACATTTAATTTGTTTAATCCTACCCCAATCATGAACTAGTTACTGGGGATGAGGGGCACCCCTGTGTTAAATGCCCATATATCAAGAGGTGTCCCAGCTGGCTCTTGGCCCTGTCGTTGGCGGCTGCTTCCGTGAGCCTCCAAGGCCGGCGTAATCGTTGAGGAGACCCGGGCAGGGAGCGGGTTCAGGTTACAAGGATTCGGGGCTTAGGTATGTTTAGAGTACGCTGAGAGCACCCTAACCCTGCCTCAAGTCCTGCTATGTCTACTATTTCGGTTCTTGATTGGCTTAGGGCAAGAAGTCCTGCCTTCGGCAGGCTGTGACATCCTCGCCAGCCATGAGAGTGGCCAGTGGGAGCAAAGGCACCATTCATGAGGGCTTCATTCTTTCAGTTTATAAGACTTTTAAAGAGGCGGAGGGAGTTTCGGGTCTAACCAGCGCCCTCTGAGCCCCGAATCCCCATAAAACACGAAGCTCCAAACGGGCTTGGGCCAGAGCTTTGCAGGTTTCTAGGTTTTGGATTTTGGGTTCACTTGGGTCAAGGTTTCGGGTGCGGCTTTTCGGGGTAGTCTGGGGCCTTTGGGGCTCTGCGCTGTTCGTTCAGGGGAGTCCTTGTCGTGCTCTGAGTTTCCGCGCCAGAGTTAGCCGACCTCCGGCACCAGTTACGCCCAAGCCTCCCACCATCTCCTACCGTCAATCCTGAACCCTAACTTACTTAGCGAATAGTTGAACTTTAAGCTTTTTGGGTTTCCTCACTTAGTTGGAACAATGAAGTTTAACATTTTCTTCCCTTGGTTGTTGGAGAAGTAAGCTAGACACTTTAAGCCCCAAAGGCCCTAAAGGCCCTATCAAGCCCGGAGAGTCTATCCTCTCTTGCCTGGAGGCCCAGCTACATCATGGACTACGCAATCTCCAACACGGTGCTTCAGGCAGTTGAGTCTCCAGGGTTGGCGCCGCGGGCGCTGACGCCTTTCGTTGGGGAGTGCTTTTTCGGGCAATTGTCGTTTAGGGATTAGGGCCTCGATCAGCCCCGCTCGTGCCACCCTAAACCCTAAACCTTAAACCCCAAACCCCAAACCCCAAACCCCAAACCCTAAACCCTAAACCCTAAACCCTAAACCCTAAACCCTAAACCCTAAACCCTAAACCCTAAACCCTAAACCCTCCAGGCAGACACTGGCGCAGCTCCTCCCAGTGGCACCAAGGCCTCCGCCCTTGTCACCTTGTGAGGCCTCAGAGCTGACCCAGCCGAGCCATATCCACCCGAACCCTAAACCCTAAACCCCAGACCCTAAACCCTAAACCCTAAACCCCAGACCCTAAACCCTAAACCCCAAACCCCAAACCCCAAACCCTAAACCCTAAACCTTATAAGCTCCGCAAGTCGCTAGAAGGCCCCGAAGATATAGGTCCCCAAACAGTAGGATTCCCTGATGAAAAGGGCCACAACAAGGTACCCCCCCCCCCCGCCCCTCAATTTCGGAAACCACCAGATTGCTATTGAAGAGGAGATGTTGGTTTCCATGCATGGTTGTTGTGCATCTCCGGCGAGAGGTTGTTGAAGGCGCCGTGCTGATTCAACGCCCCCTCTCCGGGTTCTCACGACATCTCACAGCTTGGCTTTCGGAATCTCCTGTCTCATGTCCTAAGTGGGTTTGGGGTTTGGGGTTTAGGGATTAGGGATTGAGGTTTGAGGTTTATGGTTTAGGGTTTAGGGTGTGGGTTCAAATTCAGACGGGGCCCAGTTTTGACAGGGAGCACGTCTGCTCCTTCGAAAGTTTAGCAGTCCCAGAAACATGCGCGCAGGCTGTGAATTCTTGCGGGATAGTTGCGCTGGATGACGCCCAGAAGGCCAAAGAGTCCTTGCATTGGCACATCCGATCTGAGCACAGCTTGCCACGAACGAGCCGTGTCCTCACCTTCTCGCCAGTGCAGCGGCCATGGCGTGTGCCAGAGCTTCGTGGAAGGTCTGCCCCTCAAGGGGTGTTCGGAACCAGGTAAGTTACACGGAGTTGCGAAGCGAGAGAGGCTGCAGATTTGGTAGGATGGTGTTAACTGTCAAATTGTCACTTACTATGTCGCAGAACGAGTTCTGCTCTTCTCGTAGCTGCTGGCTGTTTGTTGTGATCCAAATAGGCACAATGCAACCTACCGGACAGGAACGCGTGCATCGGAACAGCAATTACCCTGAGCACTGAAAGCCCTGAAAACGACCATGCGCCACTCCGTCCTGCTGCCCCTCCACCTCGCCCCTCCAAACCCCCCCCCCCCCGGCCATATGTAGCTCAGGCCAAGCACGTTAGGGCGGTGAGGGCTTGCCTTTCAAGACGCGGAGAGTACTAGCGGGAGGGTCGCGTAGAGTCGACTGGTTTCTAGGCACCCTAAGTCCCACATTAGTTCGGGTGCTTAATATTTCAAGTTTCTACACATGTTTTGAGAACCCCGAAGCCGACATGAGATGGCCGTGATGCCGAGGCGTTGCTTTCTGCCAGGCACGCCGGTGATTCGAGATGAGAGCATCGTGCTGAACCCTTGGCCCTGAATCCTAACCAACCGTAAGCAAACCTGGACCCTTGAGACCCTAACCCTAAACCCTAAACCCTAAATCCTAAACCCTAAACCCTAAACCCCCAGAGCCAGAGGTTCACAAGACGCTGATACCTAAAACCATTTAACGCCCAAATCCTAAACTCCACCTTGCAGCCCAAAGGACTCTCCGCTCTCCTCGGTTGGAAGCTGTGTAAGCCCTTATTGGAACCTCAAGCGAAGCTCGCGTAATAGAGGGGTCGGAAGAACTACGAATAGTATTCCCTTCTGGCCCCTTGAAATTTATTCTATAATACCCCCCCCCCTCCCCCCAAAAAAAAACCGTATAGTTATTCCGCTCGCAGAAAGATGGACGCGTGCCTGCTTTCCTAGGCACGGGGGTTAGACCTGGTACGAGTAACGGACTGTCCCGGGTTGAGCCTAATTATTCAGGCCCCTATAATTAACCCGAACCCTAAACCCTAAACCCTAAACCCTAAAGCCTAAAGCCTAAAGCCTAAAGCCTAAACCCTAACCCCTAAACCCTAAACCCTAAACCCTAACCCCTAAACCCTAAACCCTAAACCCTAAACCCTAAACCCTAAACCCTAAACCCTAAACCTAACCCTAAACCCTAAACCCTAAACCCTAAACCCTAAACCCTAAACCCTAAACCCTAAACCCTAAACCCTAAACCCTAAACCCTAAACCCTAAACCCTAAAGCCTAAAGCCTAAAGCCTAAAGCCTAAAGCCTAAAGCCTAAACCCTAGACTAGACCCTAGACCCTAGATCCTAGACCCTAGCCCCTAAACCCTAACCCCTAAACCCTAACCCCTAAACCCTAAACCCTAAACCCTAAACCCTAAACCCTAAACCCTAGCCCTAAACCCCAAACCCTATACTAAATTCTCCTGCTCGTAGTGCGCGCCTGGCTGGTCGGACCCGGAGTGCCGCACCGGGCGCAAGTCACAACGCAGCCGGGATGCAAATTTAGGGTTTAGGGTTTAGGGTTTAGGGTTCAGGGTTTAGGTTTTAGGGTTCAGGGTTTAGGCTTTAGGGTTTAGGGTTTTGGGGTTTCCGACATTAGGGGTACCTTATTGGGATCCTAATTCGAAGGGAAGCCTACTATTTGGGGGCGTCCCTTATTGTCGTATACTAGGATCCAGAGCAGGCCCTTTTCCCTATGTGTCGGTGTCCTTTTTGTGTTGAACTTCGTCGTCTAGCGTTATGAACCCTTCACTTGCACATGTGGCAAGGGAGAGTTTAGGGTTTGGGGTTTAGGGTTTAGGGTTTAGGGTCACTTATTGCGTGCTTTCCCTGTCGGCGATGCCCTATGTTGAGGCTTCAACGGCCTCCGGCCATGCTCTGCTCTTAATCATCTATGGTTGAGGTTTCGGTGCAGGATTGGGCACCAAAAAATAGACTCCTGGCATCTCTTTGGAACTTGTCGCTGCTGCAGCCCAGGCACTGCCTATCTGCTGGCACTCTTCACAGGCTCCTGAGAGTCTTGGATTGGGTTTAGAGTTTAGGGTTGAAAGCTCTTTCGCGCCATGCTGCGTGAGGCGTGATGTAGTGAGACTAACAGAGTGGGTATGCGAAGGGCAACTAAAGGCCTGCTGATTGTTGAAGGGCCCTGACAGGCTGGCGAACAGACCGCGCAGGGCCTGTAGATACTGAAGCTTCGCAGAAAATTGGGGGTTTCCGAAAATACGGGTACCCTTTTTGGGGGTTCCTCAAAGGGGATTCTGTTCTATTTGGGGTATAAAACGGGTACCCATATTTTGGGAAATAACCATTTATAGTAAACACAGTAACCCAAAGACGGAGCAGCATGGAGCATTTCCAACCCCGTCCAGTAGGGCACTGGTCCTACGCGTACTCGTGCCCGACCGCCCCAATACGGGACGGCCTTAGCATGACCTCAAGCAAGGTGTGGAGAAAACTAAACTCTAAACCCTAAACCCTAAACCCTAAACCCTGCACCCTAACCCAGGGCCGAAAATATAGGGACCTCACAATAAACGGTGCATTAGGACCCAGAGTAGGCCCTCGTTCCCCTTGTTAGGGTTCAAGTTTCCTGACAAGCCCCTTTAAACCAAAAAGGGCAGTTTTTTTCCTAGGTTACTCCCGGGTCGAGTGTAGACATGTTGCACCGATGCAAAGCAAGGCACCTTCAAACAGGCCAACACACACACACACACACACACACACACACATATATATATATATATACATGCATTTATACACACACACACATATGTATATATATATATATATATATTGTATTTCTATGTCTGTTGTTATTTACTTATGTGTTTTTTGTTATTGTATGCTTTGTATGATTTATTTAGTCTATTTATTTTGTTTTTTTTTGGGGGGGGGTGTTCTGTTGTTTCTTTTTGTGGGGTTGTCCCGACGGGGGTCCAGCGTGCAGGCTTCCTAGGCCTCGACCGCTTCTACCTGGGCGAGGCCAGAAAAATGCCTTGAGGGTTTAGGGTTTAGGGTTTAGGGAAAAAGCCCTCAACCCAAGCCTTCCAAAGACTCGAGTTCAGCTTTTGGTTTGGGAAGTCAGTGGTTTAGAGCATTTGTAGGTTTGGGGTCTAGTTGTAGGCTTGGGGTCTAGTTGGGTCTACTTCTACGGGCTTGCGCCTAGGCATGCGTCAGTGGGCTTCAGGCAGACCTTCAGATGCAACCCTGGGACTACGAATGGGGGCTTTAACCCATCACCAATCCCTGAGATGTTGATCCAACATGCTGGAGTGCTTTGAAGGCTTGTTTCCATGTATCCCCTAAACCCTAAACCGTAAACCCTAAACCCTAAACCCTAAACCCTAAACCCTAAACCCTAAACCCTAAACCCGAAACCCACCGCAGCTCTGAAGGCCTGTTTCCATTTGACGCTGTGGAAGGTTTTAGGCAATCGAATCGGCCATCAACAAAAATGCACGTCCAGGCCTGGCTTCATTGTCTAGGAGTCTTAAGGGTAATGAACTCCTACATAGGGTTTAGGGTTTAGGGTTTAGGGTTTACGGTTTAGGGTTTAGGGTTTAGGGTTGAGGGTTTAGGGAGTCTTAAGAGTACCTGAACCCCAGGCCACAAGTCCAGCCCAAAACCAAAAACTTGCCAACCTCCCTAACCTCCCCCACGGGAAGGCTTCCCTCAAAGCACCCCCAAAACCCTAAACCCTAAACCCTAAACCCTAAACCCTAAACCCTAAACCCTAAACCCTAAACCCTAAACCCTAAACCCTAAACCCTAAACCCGAGACCATCCCAGCGCTTCACTCCAAAGCGCCTCAACCCATCTCGCGCACCCCGTGTCGCAGCTCTCGATGGGCACGCTGAAGCTCTCCACCCTGGGTGGCCTCGGATTCTGGCCCCTGGGACAATCCGAAACCCGTAGGGTTTAGGGTTTGGGGTCTAGGGTTTAGGGTTTAGGGTTTAGGGTCTAGGGTGGCCCCTGAACCCTGACACCCTGCTGTGCTGTGGAGTTTGGGGGGTGTTTTTTGTTTTTGAACTTGTTCGGGTTTCGGGCCGTTCTCCCTGAGCACTAAAAGCCCACCCACCCATGAACCATCTGGCTTCCGTGGCTCCAAGCCTCAAAGACTCAAAGCACCTAGCGCTTTAGGGTTTATGGTTTAGGGTTTTAGGGTTTTAGGGTTTTAGGGTTTTAGGGTTTTAGGGTTTTAGGGTTTTAGGGTTTTAGGGTTTTAGGGTTTTAGGGTTTTAGGGTTTTAGGGTTTTAGGGTTTTAGGGTTTAGGGTTTAGGGTTTGGGCTCTAAGGACCAGCCCTACCCCCGACCCCTGACCGCTCCGGGCTCCGGCCCCAAGAGAAAGGAAATTCGCTAAAGACCTGCCTCCCACTTCCAAGCAACGCCAAAGCCTAAGCCCTGGCGCCCCTGAGCGGTCCGGACAGCCCGTAATTTCTACAGGTTTCCGGGTGAAAAGGATGGGAGTTCAGGCTTGAGGTTCGAGCAAAGCTGCGCACCTGCCGATGGTTCAGTGCAAGATGGAGGCATAGGGTTTAGAGAGGGGTCCCTTGTGTTTCGGGGTGCTGTGTTGAATCTGGTTTGGCGTTGCATCAGGTGTTGTTTAGGCTTGGGGCTCGGAGGACTGGGTGCCGGCTCGTCTTGGTGGCTGAGGACCCTAAACCCTAAACCCTAAACCCTAAACCCTAAACCCTAAACCCCAAACCCCAAACCCCAAACCCCAAACCCTAAACCCTAAACCCTAAACCCTAAGCCCCAAACCCCAAACCCCAAACCCTAAACCCCAAACCCTAAACCCTAAACCCTAAACCCTAAACCGGCTCCCGGATCCAAGGTGGATCTGGGACATCATCAATGTCGGCTCGGCCCCCATCCAAAGCAGGCTGGACAGGGCTTGAGTCGGGTTTAGGATTTAGGGTTTCGGGTTTAGGGTTTAGGGTTTAGGGTTTGGGGTTTAGGGTTTAGGGTTTCAGGTTTCAGGGCTTCGGGGCCCCCTATGCCCCAAAGGCCTGTGGCAGCCCTTTCTGTCGCTTCGAGGCTAGTCGCCCAAACCACGGATCCTTTTCTGTCCAAACGTTCAGTACAAAGGCATGCGGCATGCGGTCACCCCTGGACAGACATCAACTCCCCAAAGTCTGAGCAGCCCTGAAACCTCAGTGAATCCGAAGCGCCGAACCTTGAATCTCAGAACCGTGTTCTCCCAAACCACACCGGATAGCTTGATTCTTGACATCCGCCGGAGATTCCTGCGAATCGGGTTTCAGAACCCCTGAGTGTGGTTCAAAGTACTCGACATACCATACTTAAAGCCCTACTCTAGCCTAATGAACTTGCAGCACATTCCGGTAGGATGTTGTATGAGTTGTATGTAGGGATGAGGAGGTTTGGAGCTCATAGGCACCCGGGCAAAACTGGGCCATCACTAAACCCTGAACCCGCAAACTCCAACGGCCAACCTTAACGACCTTAACATATCCTGGAACCCCAAGCTGTATTTTTACGAAGCCACTTCTCACCCGGTGTCGGAGTTTAGTGTTTGTTATGATGGAAAGTGACGAGTCTAAACTTTTGCCTTCCGGCTGCGAAGATTTCACGGCCGCTTGGCCGCCGACCTTCCACACCATCTCTTCGTGATCAGC
>CAJNDS010001691.1:116494-196494 GCA_905221605.1 Symbiodinium natans | reverse complement strand
GGCGCCTTGGGGGCTCGCGTGCGAAGTGATCCTTTGAAGACGAGGTGTCGTTGCTTGGGGTTCATATAGGCCGTAGGTCCCGGTGGTTGTTCATGTCCCCTGAACAGTTGCGAACCCTCGCGACCATCTTCACGTGGTCGAATCTACCAGAAGCGAGCAGCCCCCCTCATGAAAGATGCACCCTGAAATCACCAGTGACCCAGGTGAAGCTGTCCGCCTACAAGAACCCATTGTCATCCTACTACATGTACGTCTGGGGCCTGGATTGGGGGCGAAGAGCAAGATGAACTACATGTGAATGTCGCGCCAGGGGTTCAAGGCACCCTAAACCCTAAACCCTAAACCCTAAACCCTAAACCCTAAACCCTAAACCCTAAACCCTAAACCCCTGACAGGCTTTGAGGCGCCAGCTTTTGGGTTGTTCTTCCTTCTCGGCCCTACGGGGTTTGTGGTGTTGACGGTTCTAGGGTACGGGTTACTTTTCGTTGTTTTTATAAAAACACTTTTTTATAAAAACTTGTGAACTGCTTTTATAAAAACAAATGTTTTTATAAAAAACAGTTCACAAGTACTTTGCTGTAACTTTAGATCCTTACCCTTTTTGGGAGTGCAGCCAAGTTTTATCTCATCCATATTGCCCTTATAAGGAAGGATATTTTTCATTTTTTGTGATTTTCCGAAACCCCTAAACCGAAACCCCTAATTAAAACTCTAAACTTGGGATCTGCCTCGGCACACTAACAGTCAAATAAAGGGTTTTGTACTAAACATAGCGCAAAATTCCAGCACCAGAAAGTCTGATCGAGTTTGGACCTGGCTCAGCAGACGAGATCACACTTTGGGCCTTGGTTTGTGGTCTTTTCTGGTGCTAGTCACTGTGCTCCTGCTGGTGCTTGTTGATGGTGCCATTGCTTCGTTCTGAGCACAAAAAATAGCACCGGAGAAAGCACAATCATGAGCACAAAAAATAGCACCGGAGAAAGCACAATCGTGAGCACAAAAAAAAGCACCGGAGAAAGCACAACCATGAGCACAAAAAAAAGCACCGGAGAAAGCACAATCATGAGCACAAAAAATAGCACCGGAGAAAGCACAATCGTGAGCACAAAAAAAGCACCGGAGAAAGCACAATCATGAGCACAAAAAATAGCACCGGAGAAAGCACAATCATGAGCACAAAAATTAGCACCGGAGAAAGCACAATCATGAGCACAAAAAATAGCACCGGAGAAAGCACAATCGTGAGCACAAAAAAAAGCACCGGAGAAAGCACAATCATGAGCACAAAAAAAGCACCGGAGAAAGCACAATCATGAGCACAAAAAATAGCACCGGAGAAAGCACAATCATGAGCACAAAAAGAAGCACCGGAGAAAGCACAATCATGAGCACAAAAAATAGCACCGGAGAAAGCACAATCATGAGCACAAAAAGAAGCACCTGAGAAAGCACAATCGTGAGCACAAAAAATAGCACCGGAGAAAGCACAATCTTGAGCACAAACAAGAGCACCGGAAAACTTCATCACACTCATACATCAGGCCTTCAGGTATGATCATGAGGCACTCAGAAATGTCCAATCTCACGGGTGCTTTATTTTGTGGGTGTGTTTGTGCTGACCATTAGTGTGCTCGGGCAAGTCATAACTCTAAACCCCTAAACCGCTGAAACCCTGAACCCTAAATCCACTACTCAGTGGCCTGCAGAAGAAGAAGAAGGAGAAGGAGAGGAAGAAGTAATCCACTATGCAATAGCACTTGGCAGCGGCCTGACAGACCCTCAGTCGCCAAAGCCCCCCCCCCCCCCCCGCCGCCCCCCACCCAAAAGTTTCAGAGTTGCTCACAGCCTTTGCGACACGGGCTTAGGGGGTTTCGGGTGGCGGTGTTTTGAATTTCGGTCAGCGCAACCCCCAACCTTTCAGCAAGAAATTTTGCCGGAGCTGAGGAGAAGGCAATGGAGGAACCCAACCTCAAGGGCGAAGGCGCCGGGCGGATGATGTAGGGCTTGTAAGTTGGGATGTTCCCCTTTATACTAAAGCAGTCCTTAATCGGGATTACGATTAGGGGCATTAGAATCCCTATTAAGGACTGCTAGTATAAGGGGGAACGTCGCAACTTATAGGCCCTCTAGGATTCAAGTCCCTTTGGGACTTTCTTGATCCTCGAGCCGTGTGCGTCGACAAGGAAACCGTTGTGTGCCTAGCAGGGCGCCCCAACCACCCGTAAAAGAAAAGACTCTTAAGCATCCATCCTAAACCCTGAAGTCCTAGAACCTAGAGTCCTAGAGTATGCCCTTATTCCCTTTTTGGGGGGGGTTAGGTTCACTCATAAGCCCCTGTAACCAAAAAGGGGCACCCTTTTCATTCCTAGGTTACTCTTGGGTCTGAACTGTTACCTGCAGAGAGCACGCGGACAGGTGGTGCTTTCAGCCGCAGTGCGGGCCCGCCGTAGTGTCCCTGAGTGGCCAAACAGCAGGGGCTTAGGGCTTCCAGGGGTTTAGGGTTTTAGGGTTTAGGGTTTAGGGTCACCAATTTAAGGTTGAAGGGTTTAGAGTTTAGGACTTCGGGTTTTACTGCGTGCTGTGCTTGCCAGGAGGAGTATGTCCTACGAACAGATATCGACACTTTCATCCTTCAAGCGCTCCATAGTGCCAGAGTGTGATGACTCCGTCTCACGCAGCCACATCTGGCTTGGTTGAAAAGCGCGGATCCTACAGCCTCAGAGTGCTTGGTACAACTTCACAGTCTGCTTGTCTTCGTTTAGGGGTTCGGGGCTAAGGGCCGCGCCGATTGACGGGATTTGCAAGCGCATGGATCACTACACCTGCACCGAGCTCCAAAGAAAAAACCAGCAATCGATGATGCCGGTTCTGGCTCCAGCCGAACAGCAATACATCAGAAGGCCAAGACAGCATCTGTGTTTACAAATCGAGGCCGTAGACCCCAAGCCGCCGAAAGGCCTTGAAGCACGTGGCCGCACGAGTTCGCGGCGGCATCCTTCCAGACTGTGCAACAAAGAGCAGGGCTTCGGATGTTAATTTCGGGTTTAGGGTCCTCACAGTAGCATCGAGATCCTCAAGCCTACTCGTTCCCCGCCCTAGCGGAAGAGCTCACGTGGTAGCATGGTCTATCGCCTCCAGCGAGCACACTCCGCGAGCAGGCTGCGGAGCTGCCTGCACCCCGGGCAGCTTCGCTGTGGCTTTTCGGGGGCGCTTGGGGCGTTTAGCAGAAGATTGAAGAAGATGCCCATGGCCCATGAAGCTTATACATCTGCCTTAAGAAGGAGACTCAACAGGAAATCATCCACATCTGCACACGGATGGGAAAGGCAGCTGGAGGGGGTGGAGCACCTTTGTCTCGACCCTCCCTGCAAAGACGTGCAAACATACCCGGAGCATCCCAGAAAGCCGAAGCCCTGCCTAAGCCCTACGAGCACCGGGGATCAGACTGAGGATCCACCAACTAAAGCCTGCAAGCCTCTCAAAGTCACGACGCCCTGAAGTGCTGACGTAAGAGTCCGATGCGCGATGCGGCCTATCCGAGATCTGCTCCGCAGGCCCAAATCTTTCACTGGCCGTAACTTGCCGCCTGAAGCAACGCTCAGCCCCTCAGCAGCCTCCAACAGCGCTCCACCCTCAACCGACCGCTGAGGCTAGATGGGGCCGGGGCCTCGGGGCTTCTCGCCGGTTTCAGGAGGCCCTAACCCGAAGCTGGTTTGGGGACCCGGGCCAATCTTGACCCGACTGCTGCAAGGTTCATGTGTGTAGAAAGCTTCAGGTAATTTTTTTGGGTTTGGGGTCCTAAGCCCCCCAGCATCCATGTAGGCAGAAGGTGCCAAGAAGCGCTGCTTCCGTCAAGTGCAGTTTCCTGTCTTGGAGGAAGATACATAGTCTTCTAAGTTTTCTTAGTTGTGGGTTTTGGGTTTTTGAAAGCCATAATCCGCCTGAAGCCGTAGCCCCAAGAAAGTAAAAGTCTTACAGTTCGGCTTGTCGTGCCATACTGCCACAAGTATCGTCTGAGGATCATATCTTCTGGAACCACACACGCCAACTGAAAAGGCAGGTCCAAACAAGCTGTCTGCGCTGCCCCTACATCTCTCAATTATGCTTTCAGGACTTTACCTGGGTGTTGGAGTGCTCTACTTTAATGCGTGATTTGGTTCTGGGTTCTTATTATAGCTACTTATACCGAAAAAGTATGTGACACAAGGATTATATTTCTGTTATTGGTGAGTGCATATTAGGTTCCTTTTTAATATTGGTGAGTGTATATACCTGGTGTCCTTTTGGGGTTACAAGAAATATATACCCTACTTCATATACTTGTTTTCTCCAGGGTCTACTCCAAAGTAGGGGTTGCAGGTTTGTATTGTAGCATCTTGTAGAAACCAGGGGACTGCAAAAGCGCAAAAACGTACAGCCTCGAAGACCCGCCGCCGACTCTAAGGGCACGATGCTGCGTGAGCCCCAGGGAGGTTTACAAGACTAAACCCTAAATCCTAAACCCTAAAACCCTAAACCCTAAACCCTAAACCCCAAACCCCAAACCCCAAACCCCAAACCCCAAACCCCAAACCCCAAACCCTAACCCTGCAAACCAAGAGCCCCAGCCCTACTCGCAGTTTGGGTTCAGCTTCGCTTTTCCTACGAATTCGGTCATCTGCTCCGACTGTTCCCTCTGTGAGGATCCCAAAAAGTAGAGCCCCCAAATAGTACCGTATATTCTTAAGGGTTTAGGGTTTAGGGTTTAGGGTTCTACTTTTTGGATCCTCCCAGGGGTCTGGGTACCAGCAGATCCTTGAGCGCTTTGGGTTGCAGCTGCTTGCACCCAGGAGACTGAGCCGAGAAGCCCCAAAAGCCTCACGACCCTGAAGACTTCCTTCCTCAGCCCTGAACGGTTTAGGGTTTAGGGTTTAGGCTTTAGGGTTTAGGGTTTAGGGTTTAGGGTTCAGGGTTTAGGGTTTGGGGTTTAGGATTTGGGGTTTAGGATTTAGGGAAGACCTGAACCCTGAACTCACGACGCGGGCTTGCAATGAACGCAGACGGAGACCTCCTGCTCGAAGGCATCCATCTGCCACACGCGCGTCATTTAGTGCAGTCTGCCGCCAAAAACTCCCTAAACCCTAACCCTACACCCTAAACCCTAGGCGGTCATTTGCTCCCCTATCCATGAACCCCTGACACAGGAGTGGCATATAGGCCCCCCAAGAACCCCGTGGAGGCCTAAAGAAGCAGTTCGGAAATCGCTTGAGACACGACAACCCCTCAATTCCTTCCTGAGCCTCGGGAAGTAGGGATAAGAAGTGTCTAGGGTATTCACGAAGTGTCGAGGGTCGAGGGCTCAGGCAAAACCTTATAGGCCCCCAAATCCAAACCCCTACAACATAAACCCTAAACCCTAAACCCATAGTATAGTTCTTTCTCCCCTTCGCTTTGAAAGCGAATTCAGGCACTTTGTCGCAAGGCGCCAAGTCAGAGTCCCTCGCGGCCGCTCGCCGAAACAGCAGATGAAGGTTTTGGGGCTTGTGGAGGAGTTTTGGGGTTTAGGGTTTAGTGTTTAGGGCTTAGGGATTTTGGAGGCGAGTTTTCAACCCTAAGCCCTAAACCTCAACCCAAAACCATTAGGGCTTAGTAGAGTGCAAACCCTCAGCCCGTAACCTCGGTGTCAGGCTGGTGCGAGAGGGCAGGGTCAAGATTCAGTTCTGGACATTTCTGGACTTTCCTGGGGCTTGATCTTATTTTCATTTGTTTAAGACCTGACGCATGCGTGGAAAGTAGTTCGGGTAGGAGATTGTCAGTTGGTTCTTGCAGTTTGGGTTCCTCGTCCCATGCGGTGGCAAAGGCATGTATTTCATCGTCAGAGTCATTCCTTGGGCATGTTCCACTCTAGAGTTCAGGAGTTAGGGTACGGGTTTAGACTTGAAGCTCTAAATCTCAACCCTGCGCCAGGGCAAGTGAGATTCGAGGCTCCATAGGCAAGAGAGGTTTCATGCGAAGGCGCTGCCCGTGGCGCCTGAACTCCGCATACAGCCCGTTTAGGGTTTAGGGTTCAGGGTTCAGGGTTCAGGGTTTAGGGTTTAGGGTTTAGGGTTTAGGGCTTAGGGTTTCTCAAGCCCAAAGACCCCCAACAAGACCCCGAAAAACTCCTGTTTGCATAAGAACCCGCCCAAAACAAAGAACATTCTTCCTCACAAGGGCAACATACGGATTATTTGCTTTTCACTTTTTTGGGGTTCTATAATGAAGAGTAGAAAGGACGCCCAAAAGCATCCGCATCCTCCAAGGTCGAGCGAAGAATACAGAAGGCGTTCTCTCGGGATGCTTGGATTGGGTGGCATGGTGGTTTAGGGTTGCGGGTTTAGGCGCTAAGGGCTTTATCAGCTCAAACCCCTCAAAAATCATCGATGGCCAATTTGGGGTTCTTGTGATTGACATGTTTTGTGGTCTTTTTTTTCCAGTACAAAGGCATCAGCTGTAAGGCACCCTTCCTCACCCTTAGCCCAGAAAGGCACCTGCCTTCCGCGCGGAAGCCTGAAGCCCCCTAATTCCTCAAACCCTGCAAGGCAACCCTCAACCCTCAACCCTGAACCCTGAATCCCAAGCTCGTAAGTCGCGCGGAACCGCACCGACGCCCCAAACTTTCTAGACGGCTCATTTGCCTCTGGCAGACCGCGAAGACGAACAATCTCAAGACTTACAAGGCAGGGCCGCTTGGGTTTTACAATTTAGGGTTTGTGGGCTTGTGTGGCTTGACCACACAATCGAGGCCTATACTTTGGGATGTTCCCCCTACTACTAACAGTCCTTAGTAGGGCTGATGGTACCCCCTATTGTGATCCCTATTAAGGGCTGTAAGTATAAGGGGAACATCCCAACCTATACTCCCTGTGCCTAGAATCTGACCGTTTACGTCCCCGTCCGAACTTGGCCTTCCAATGAAGAGGGTAGTGCTGGTATGGGTTGGCCGGGAAACGCTGCGATGCGAGCCCCAACCCCCGAGCCCCCTCATCCCAAACTACGCTACACCCCCCAAACCCTGCGAGACCGGGCGCCAACGACACGCCAAGATAGATTCTATGGAGACTCCACACCCTGGGGCGGAGGGGGGGGGGGAGCAGCTGGGGCCAAGGTTCAAGTGTGGAGAGGTCCTTACGGGCAGGCACTGTGAGGGAGTGGACAGCCCAGAAATCATCAGAGCTGACAGAAACATGTCAGTTGAGTTTGTCAAGGGGGGGGTGGGGGGGGGGGGGGGGGAATATGGGGGTTTACCAAAAATGAGGGACCCCTACAATAGAAGACCCCAGAGAAGGTACCCCTTATTTCGGAAACACCCCCCCATATTGGGGGATTGATGGTCATCCTTCCCTTGGCTCCAAGTAGTTTAGGGTTGCCTTCCAGCCCTGCGAAGCGGCTTCCCGGCGCATTGCTTGCCTTGGCGCGAGCTTGCGGGAACAACAGAACACCCTCGGAGCCCATGCCGGCCAAAAGGGTGGGGGGCAGGTTATGACCTCAAGCCTCAAGTAGAGCTGAAATGTAAAGCATTCCTTCAAACCTACTCATCTCTCCGTGAGTTCTGCTCTGAAGACGCGAGCTGCGCGCCAGGAGTTCCAGGACGCCTACTCGCAGAAGGGCCCCATCCGGCCGGGCACCTCTGCGTCGAAGACCCAGGGGAGGTGTGAAGGGGCAGATGATCCACAGTTGGTTTGAGACCCTACAAACCTTCTGTCCGAGGTGGGTGCAGCCATTGTGCTCTAGTCTTCGCAGTATCGTACCGGTACTTTTCTCATCAACTGCAAGTGCTGGCTGTAGCTGTGTGTTTGCCTGCGCGCCGAGCTGCTTTGTTTTCCGCACTCCTCACTGGCCGTATGTGTTTTTGTCACAAGCTTGGCAATTAGCATTCCTTGACCAGACTTTGGCTGTGCAGCTTCATCCTCGTAGCCGTAGCCCATTTCGGCCATTCATCGGCTTGAACCAGAAGTTGTCGAAGCCGCCGTCTCTCCTGCTCACACAGCGTTCCCGCCGGCATCCTCGCAAGGTTGATCAATTCCCGGGCTTCTCGATGAGACCTTGGCAACTCTGCAACACCACGAAGTCTTCGCACTATAGGGAATCGGCAGAATTCTATGTTTGCCGTGTTCCCAGAGGCCGATAGCCTCCACCCCAACCGAATGTCCTATAGACCCCAACAACCATGTCCAAGATGGGCTATTATACCCTATAACCCCCCTAAAAGGCCCTTTACAGGGTTCCTTGTGGGGATTCTAGGGCCTCATGGCCCATCCTGGGTAAGTTTGCTATGAAGAGCTGCGTGCAGCGTGGGATGCTGTTGGCCATTTGCGAACCCTGCTGGCCCTAAGCGAGGCTAGACGTCAAGCTGAAGGAGCTTGGCAAGGGGTTTGCCCGGGCCCAAGGGTGACACGGGCGTTTCGCACTTTAAGGTTCAGGAGTGGTTGATTAGAGGGCTCCTGGTCTTTTTTTCTTGTGTGTTTTTTTTTGTTTTTTTTGGGGGGGGGGGGGCGGAAAGCAGCTGGAGGTCTCATTCGTCAAAACTCTGAACCCCGAACCCTCAAACCCCTAAACTAAACCCTAAACCCTAAACTCTAAACCCTTAACCCTTAACCCTAAACCCTAAACCCTAAACGCCGAACCCACCTGAACCTGTAGCCTTGTTGAGCCGATCCGTCCCGGAGGTTTGCCGAAAGCTCAAGAAATCGCTGGTGCCATGCCGCACGCTGAGTTCGAGATGTATAGGGTTTAGGGTTTAGGGTTTAGGGTTTAGGGTTTAGGGTTTAGGGTTCAGGGTTCAGGGTTTAGGGTTTAGGGTTTAGGGTTTAGGGATACTATTCCCGCTTATACTAAAACAGTCCTTAGCAGGGATTATCGTATCTCCTATTCTAACCCTTATTAAGGACTGTTAGTATAAGGGGGAAGGTCCCGATGTATATGTCTCATAGATTAAGAGTTTGAGGGCTCTGAGGGTTTAGGGTTTGCAAGGGCGTGGCGTTTAGCCTGTCTGGTTTCCATTTCCTGAACCCTAAACTCCTAAACCCTGACCCTACGCCCCAACTCCTTGATATTGGGTTTGCTATGGGTTTAGGTTAAAGAAATTCGGGGGTTCGAAGATGGGCTTCAAATAAAAAAATGGCCTTTAGAGCGTGCGGAGTTTTTCACGGGGACCTGAGGCAAGAACCCGAGCGACATCAGCAAGTACTGCCAGGTGCCTCATCGAGTGGCAGCTTGTATGGCTAAACCCCAAACCCTGAGCCCCAAACCCTAAGCCCTAAGCCCTAAGCCCTAAACCCTAAACCCTAAACCCTAAACCCTAAACCTCACCCCACAAAGGTCCCCCCCCCCATGCGACGGCAGAAGGCCTCGTAGATGGCGTCATCACCGCTCCAGGGTGTGAAAGTACATCGAAGCCCGGCAAGTCCACTCTAAAGTAGAAGCCGCACACGCGAATTCTTCCACCAACGTACCCTTGTGCCGAATTCTGACGGCAAGCCCAAACAAAAAAGAAGGCTTTGGGATTCAGGAGCACTCGGAGGTTCATGGTACTTATTAACCAACGATAAGTGTACTTAAAACTGTACTTATAGCCATAATTAGGGCACTTAAGGCTTAAGGAGCTTATAAGTGGGTTATAGGTACAGTTATAATTCGTTACTAAGTACCATGAACCACCAAGTAAACAACAACATCCCTCCCCCAGTCATCTCATAGTCAGGGTCGGTGCCGAGCAGGCCCGTTTTACAAGACTGGCTACGTACAAGGCTTGGGGGGGTTTAGGGCACGAGGATGGAGGTAAACCTAAACCCTAAACCCTAAACCCGTATCCCTAAACCCTTGTGCAAACCCTAAACCCTAAACCCTAAACCGTTGTGAAAACCCTCAACCCTAAACCCTAAACTTCGGCTTCATGGCAGGCGCTGAGCGGCCTGGAGCATCCTCATCTCTGCCGCTTCATTGAGGTTCGGTTGCGTGGCGTGTCTCTGGTTCCTTGATTTAGGGTTTAGGGTTTAGAGGTTCATGGTACTTGTTAACTAATAACAAGTGTACAGATAACTGTACTTGTAGCCATATTTGGGCACTTAAGGAGCTTCAAAGTGGGTCCTAAGTACAGTTATAATTTGTCAATAAGCACCACCAAGTACACGCAGTTTTCGCAACTCTCCAGACAGAGGCGGTTTTCAAGTCTGAACCTGAAAATTAAGAAGCTACTTGGAAAACAACATTGCCGATCAATGACCCGGCTCGAATCCACCACGATGTTTAACGGGCCGTGCACCACGTGCTTGTTTAAGGCTTTGGGCCGTGCGGCTAGGACGTCTTTGGATAAAGGTTTGGGTGTCTTGTGCCGCAAAACATGTAAGCCCTAAGCCCCAAACCCTAAACCCTAAACCCTAAGTATGAGGCCTAAACCGGAGGCCCCGAGCCCTGAAGTCAGACCTTTCAACCAAGGCCAGAAATTACTAGTTGCTTAAGAACCCCGGAAAAACAACAAATATTCATAATTTTTAAGGGTAATAAAGGGATTGTTATTTTGTGTTTTTTGGGGGGGTTCTTAAGCAAATAGTAGTTTGAACCAAGGCCAGAAACCTTTTACGCCTATTCCGTAAATGATGAACATCAAAACTCTGCGTGTTGGGGGCCGTCATGGGTGATAGGGTTTCACAGGTTCAGGGTTTTAAGTTTTAAGTGTAGGCTGTCAAGCAGACCGCGTTCTCCCAGAAGGGTTTTGAACAAAAACGCTCTAGACGGAGGCCCAAAATGAAGCCTCTCAGGACTCGCAGCCACTAATGCACTGGCAGGTTCAGGGTCGTAAGGCTCTGGCTTTGGGCAATCTGGTTCAGGTGCAAGTTTCAGGTTTTGAGCTTCAGCTCGCACAGGGTTTCGCCGTCAAAGGGCAAATGCATTGAAGGGCCTATAGGTGTCACAAATCACATCCGAGCTTTACCCTGCGCATCGAAGGACTCAAAGAAAACGCTCAATTGCATCTAACGCGCCGCATCGGTGGCCTCTGTCTGCGCAAAAGCATCATTCCGAGTGTCTTGCAATGGCAGGCACACGCGCATATTCCAGGAGTTGCAATGAAGCGTTGAACTTATAGCCTTGGAAGAATCCAATCTTCACTTCACCGTGCTTGTTAAAAGCAGACGCCATCAAGAGTTCAAATGCGAGTCCAATTCCAGTCCCATCCCGAAGCCGCCGCAATACTAGGGCCTTGTGATCGACGTTGCCATCTGCCTCCCACCATGGTCGAATATTTTTTATGTGGACCAGGGGCTTGCGTGTCTAAACGACATATCATGTGTCCCTGGCCATGTGAGGCTGGCCAACCTCAAAAATACCCGTTTTCCTGTTGGTAGTTTACGATAGTTCAGTGTTCAGGGCATACAGGTCAGGGTCAGAAGATTTGTGATGTTCTTGGGGCGGCATGCCCGGGGTAGGTATTTCTTTCCGGTTTCTTCAGCAGAAAGGGCCGAGGGTGCCCTAGTTGATTTGCTGGCTTGGGCTTTAAGATTTGCGGAACGCTTGGTGGCGAGTGTGGTGGTGTTGCTGTGGCTTGTATAAACTAGGGTAGCGCAAGCGACGGGCAGGAGGTCATGCAACGCAGGCGCTACCACAAGGAAGCCCCAACTGCACGTCAACAGCGACGCCTGGCTTGGCTTTGTAAGCCCTGATTCCCTAGCCCCGCAACAGCCTTCCACAGTTCGGGAGCCTAAATCGATGGAGCCCAGTCAGGATTGCACGGGAGAGCTACGCCCAAGCTTTTGGCAGGCTTTTGAGGACAGCACGTACATCTATTTGATCTACGAACGAGCCTGGTTCTGAGACAAGTGTTGAAGTGCTGCATCCAATGCGACTGACGGTCTTCCGTTTGAGGAGGGCTTAAAGGGGGGGCGTAAATGGGGGTTTAGGGTTTAGGGTTTAGGGTTTAGGGTTTAGGGTTTAGGGTTTGGTGTAGGGTTTAGGGTGCAGGAATGCTCAACATGAGCCTGATTTTGGGTGCGCAGGTTGCTTTTCCCCAGCCGGAAAGCGTACTGGGTTAAGGGGGCAGCGAACTGCCCAATTGCTGTTGTGAGTGGCAGGTGGAATCCCCGAGCGTTTAAGCTTCAAACGTCAAACTTTGCAAACTTTAAACTTTATAGGCCCCCACAGCCTACCACCAAAACTTGAGCAGTGTGTTCAATTCAAGAACACCTCAGCGGTGTGAGAATCTCTCAGGGAGTTTTGTGCTAGGTTTCGGAAAGTCAGGGGTTCAGGGATCGTGAGAGACGTAGGATCTAGGACTGAACTGGTTCTAACCATAAACCCAGAGCCCTAAACCCCAAGCAGCGGTTGATTGGAGCCCCATGTTGTTTGGGCCCTACTCGCTACTGTACATGCGACATGGGGTTCTGCAACTTCCTGAGGGTTTCGGCCATGACGTGTGCACTTGCTCGTGCTTGGTTTAAGGGGTTCTGTCTTCAGCCTCAGCCACTGGACCCTTGTGTTTAAAGTCCAAAAACCCTATAACCCTGTAACCCTGTAACCCTGTAACCCTATAACCCTATAACCCTATAACCCTATAACCCTATAACCCTATAACCCTATAACCCTATAACCCTATAACCCTATAACCCTAAACCCTAAACTTTAAACCCTAGACCCCGAAGCCTAAACCTTGAATGATAAAATTAGCAAGGCTGGCACCACAACGCTCTTCGAGCACATCCTGGAGCGTGCCTCCCTCACGGAGGCTGCGCGGATTTTGTCTTTGGAGGATTTGGGGGTTTAGGGTATTAGTTTGGAGGTTCAGCTAGGGGTTGTAGGGATGTTGAGGTTCAATTAGGGCTTGTAGGCGAGTTTGAGGTTCAGTTGAGGGGCTTTTGGGGATTTTTGAGGTTCAGCTTAGCCTTTGTAGCTGCAACATCAAACCCGGTGAAACCTGCCTTTCGTCCCGACGCCAGGAAGAGGCAGCGGACTACTTGCGCCAGGTGCGCGTCCCTGGGTCCCGCTTTTGCTCAATGGTGCCCCAACGCCTTTCATTCAATTCCTGAAGCTCTCCAAGGCACCCTAAACCAACGCCCGAGAGACCCTAGAAACACCCAACCCAGGCCTGGACCTCCCAACGGGTGTTAGGTTTGGTGTTTGGGGTTGTAGAACTCAGCGTTGAGGTTTTTGAGGCTTCAGATTCAGAATGTTCGAATTCAGGGGACCATCATCATCCCTCCTGGGTATCGTGAGCAAGCGCACTGAACTGCCGGAGAGCTGCATCCCCCGACCACAGGCTGCATAGCACACATCAACCGACAACCAAAAAACGCAGGCCTAAACCTCATGGGTGTTCTCTACCACAGGTTGCCCCCTTGAGTAACCGTACATAATTAGGCTTAGTTATCCTAAAATAGCCTTAATTACTGGGGGAACCCACGGGGGGTAGTAAAGAGGGAGGTAGTAGGGGAACGTATGAAAATCTCAAGCCTGCCCAGAAGCCTCTGCGAACCACAGGCCGCGATGGCATTGTCTGTGGCTCATTCGCAGGCCTGTGCCACAAGGTGAAATATAGGGGTCGGAGTAGTTACTAATTCTAGTCGCTTAGGGTCGCTAGCAAATCATACTGCAATAGCCCCCAAAGCCCTATTCATTACTAAGGGCCCTTTTCTAGTATTTGCTTAAGAACCCCCCCCAAAAAAAATAGAAAATATTCTTCCTTATAAGGGTAGTATAGGGAATACTATTTTTATTCTTTTGGGGTTTAGGGTTTAAGGTTTAGAGTTTAGGGTTTAGGGTTCAGGGTTTAGGGTTTAGGGTTGAGGGGGAAGAATGCACGGCCTGTGCATGGCTTGTGACACCCCAGCCGATCGGCAGGGCATTGTCCACGGGCGGCTGTCCCCCAAGGCTCTCATCATTGATGCCGGGCACCTGGGGGGAGTGGGTTTAGGGTTTTAGGGCTTAGGGTTTAGGGTTTGGGGTTTAGGGTTTAGGGTTTAGGGTTTAGGGACACCAAGCCCTACAAGGGAACAGAGAGTTCCACCGCAAAAATGGCCTCCAGAGCTCCGGAACAAGGCATCCTGTAGGAGCCCGGCCATTCAGCGGTTTAGCGTTTAGGGTTTAGGGTTTAGGGTCACTAGGGTTCAGGGTTCAGGGTTTAGAGTTTAGGGTCTAGGGTCTGGGTTTAGGGTCTAGGCTTGCCATGGCCAGTTTGGGGACCCTTGAGCCCAAGCGAAAGAGGAAGGCAAAACAAAAGAAACCAAAGTCCCCAAACCCTGCCCTTGGGAGATTCGGGCCTGCGGCATTGCGTGGGTCAGGGACAAGAGGAAGCGTTTGCTTCTGCTGCGTCGGCTGGCCTTCCATTCTGGAGGGTTTGGGATTTTCAGCACCATGCTCGCCACACACGCTGGATCTAAGGAGGAAGATGCTGCGGAGGAGGACTGCCGTGTTTGGCTGCGCTTGCATGCAGGCCTCAAAGACCAGCACCCGCAATTCAACCCCTCCAGCCCCTACGGTCCGCCAGGCAATGCCCCCTACTGCGGTTCCTGCAGGACTGCGATGTTCAAATTAAGATTTGCGACATCGGCCAGGCGGAAGGGGAGCCCGGGGGGGCTTTTGGCGGGATTTTTGGGCTTAGGGTTTAGGGTTTAGGGTTAGGGTTTAGGGTTTAGGGTTTAGGGTTTAGGGTTTAGGGTTTAGGGTTTAGGGTTTAGGGTTTAGGGTTTAGGGTTTAGGGTTTAGGGTTTTAGGGTTGTTGCGTGCTGCGTCACACTAGATCTCACCTTGAACACCGGGGCGCCAGGGTTTTTGGGCTTGGGCTGGGTGGTGTTCACGTACTTCGAGGGGGGGCTATCCTAAACCCTAAAGCCTCAACCCTAAACACTCAAACTCGGTACTCCGCTCTCGCAGAGGCCTCTACTCCCAACCAAACTTCCTGCACATACGCCTCGAAGCCTCAAAACGAAAGCCGCCATAGCTCCAGACCGCCAGCCCCCAAGGGCCCTTCGACATCCAGCGACCTCTTAAGCCAAGGTCGCACCGATGAAGACCTCCACCTAAAACGATATCCCCCTTGGGGAATTATTTTTCATTTTTGTTTATATAATAAAACCCGAAACTAAAAATAATATTTTTTTATAAGGTTCTCAGGGGAGTATAGAAAGCTGGGACAGCATATTCTCATGTGGGCCAGTAGGATGTAGTGCTTATGGCCCCGAAGCCCATGAACCACCTGACACCTCCTTGCGCCAAGATGCCCTATACCAGCCTCCATACACCCTCAAGCCTTTGAGACCTAAACCCTATAAACCCGAAACCTTAAATCACCGGAGGTTCAAAGGCCTGAGGCCTTTACACACTCAAATCCTCCCGAGCTCGGGAAAAACTCAGAAAAAAAGCCACCTTCAGACTTTAAGAGGCCCTAAACCACCTTAAGAGTCTGGGTTTAGGGTTGAGGGTTTTAGGGTTTTAGGGTTTTAGGGTTTTAGGGTTTTAGGGTTTTAGGGTTTTAGGGTTTTAGGGTTTTAGGGTTTTAGGGTTTTAGGGTTTTAGGGTTTTAGGGCTTTAGGGCTTTAGGGTTTTAGGGTTTTAGGGTTTTAGGGTTTTAGGGTTTTTAGGGTTTTAGGGTTTTAGGGTAGCCACTCAGGGTCGAGCAAATGTCAGAGAAGGGTTAGCAATGGACGAGGATGATCCACGTTTCAAAAGGCAATCGCTATACACACCGCCGCCTGGTAGAGACACCAAAAGATCCAAGAGTGAAGAGTCAATGCGCCAACGTAACCTGGATGAAGAGTTGCTCCAAGATTCGCCTTCAAAGCAAATCGGTGATGTGCTGCATGACCTCAAGGATATGACGGACGATTTCAATCAGCAACAAGCGCAGGTACGATTTTTGATTTGGCAATGTGCAGAACGTCAAAGGCAAGAAGCCAGCACCAAGATCTCCATCAAGAATTGGTGGAAATATGAGTTGCAAGGCAGCCGAGATTACTTTGCTATGGAATCGCATCGGCAATCTCTGATTGAGTTCTACGCAAAAGAGGCAGGCATAGTGGATGGCAAAATCAGGTCCTTCAAGTACTCCAACTACATAGGCAGAAATTTGAGTCCCTTTTGTGTGGTAGACACAGGTGACTCTCGAACCCGCCAGCTGTTTCTGGAACACATGAAAGGGCAGTATGCCAACAAGGTAAAGGAATGGGTTGACTCCACACTCCAAACGGAAATCGGTGCTATGAGGTCAGACCGCTACAACAAAACCGGCGTGAATGGGACGCTGGTTTTTGAGCCCATGATCAGTACGTTTGACAAAGTCCAAAGCATCCCGCTCAAGTTGGTCATGACGGTGATCTCTGAGCTGCGGCCAGATCTTACATGGAAAAAGGACTGGGCGCACAACACAGTGTTCATCCCGGACGCAGCCGGGCAAGTGGAGACATATCTCGCTTGGTGCGCTTTAGACCATCTTCATGGGAGATGTGTGATATACATCAACGAAGAGTTGTTTGACAAAAGGGCCTTCAGACAGGCGATCACAGCCCAAGAGTTCGCTTGGATGTCCCGGAAAGGTTGGGGAAAAAGCAAGAGCAAAACCCTGGCTACTGTTGGCAACTTGACAAGAGACGACGTTGTGAATCCGGAAGGATCCTTTATGGAGCAGATTGGGCTCGCAAAGAGTGAGGGAAAAGGAAAGCGGAATGCTTACAGCACGACAGTCGAGCGAGCCATGAAGAGCGAGCTCCCGTTCCGCATAGAAGTGCTGTCTTTGGCCACAACCGAGTTCGTCAAGACATACAATGAGCACTTGTACAAACTGCTGACCCGTTGGAGTTGACTAGCTGCCCAAGGCGCTAGGTCTCACCGGCTTAACAGCCACCGCTGCCGCTCTAGCGAGCGTTCTAAGTCCCCTAGGCCACCTTTTCCCTACTGTAACTTTAAAGGGTTCCAAGCTCGGGGTTGCAAGTACATCTGGGATCCCTTTGATAACACTCTTAACATACGGAAGAAGATTTCCCCTCAAAAGGGGCCGAAAACTTTCTATCGCGCAGCACGAATACCTTTGGACCTTAGCGACAACAAGACAGTGGGGGTTAGATCTGCGAAGCTGTCATCGAATATATCACCGAATAAGTCAGCGAATAAATCATCGAATATGTCATCGAATATGTCAGAGATGTCATCAATGTGCGTTGAGAAGAACAAAACGTCGTGGACGCATACGTCTGCGAAGACGCCGTCAAAGGTGCCAGTTGCCAGCATTAGGCCTCTCTCTTTCAAAAAGCTTGACAACTGTAACAACACACGAAACAAGTACACAAACAAAGGCATTTATGGACGAGCCAAACAAGCGTTCCAGCGTGTGACAAATGACATTGCTTACACCTTCCCCCCCATGGAGTGGCGGGAGCCCCGCAGCTCAACGAGCAGTGGGAACGAAAAGGTGACAGACCCGAAGTCTCAACCAGTAAACAGCGAAAGCACAGCAAAAGCAAACTCTACTAGGCGAATTTACAAAAGGTCTCTCATTGCTGAAATCATACGAAAAGCCAACCGAAAGCAGAGAAGACAAGAAAGGCGCAAAGAATACCGTAAGTTGAGGAAGTGTTATACTGTTAAGGCTACGCAGTATAACTCTTATCAAGTAGCTCAAGAATGCTCTACCGAAAGTACCATAATTCAAGCAGATCAGCCCATGACGCAAAATACTCAAACCCATGAAAGACTGAAGTGGTCGAACATGAGGATGGCTACATTAAATCTAAGAGGAGGGATTACACACATTTCCGGTAGGCAAAAAGTAGTGCATCTAATGAAAGAAAGCCACATCGAAATTCTAGCTTTGCAAGAAACAAGGGTGAACCACTGCTCAAAGGAAGAACATGATGAATACACTTTTTACTTCTCATCAGGAGTTTCTCATGAAACCAAAGTGTTCGCCGAGCAAAAAAGAGAACAACACAAGCAATATGCAAACACAGGTCTGTCCGAAATACAGCTCTACAACCTAGATGCGGAGAAACATGGAGTTGGGTTAGTGTACAGTGACAAACTTCGGCATTACAAGAAAATATACAACAGATAGATGGGCGACTCCTAGTCGCAACTTTTGACACACGACCACTCTGCACCCACATTATTGTTGCCTATGCCCCACATGCGCTTCGTCCCCAAAGGGAAAAGGACGATTTCTATGATAAATTAAATGACATTCTGGGTAAGTTACCAAAACATGACATTATTTTAACTATTGGCGACTTCAATGTCAGACTTATGGAAAGACTTCCACATGAAGAAACGATCTTAGGCGAACATATTTTCGGCACGCGCGAAGATAGCATAGACCTATTAACTGAACAACAGCAAGACAATAGGGAACGTTTTATCTCTATGTGTCAAGACAATCACCTCGTCGCTGCAAATACACTATTTCAGAAGGATCCTGCGAAACTCGTAACGTACCGCAATACCACAACCCCCAACTTTTCGGAACCTTTCACGACATCACGTTTTGCTCAGCTGGATTTTATACTAATCAACTCAAGATGGAAAAACGCGATTACCAACGCTGAATCTAGTTGCTTTCATCCAATTACAACAGACCATAAGCTTTTAGTTGCTAATCTGCGTGTGAAGCTTGCGAAGCGTCGTTATGCGGAATCAACAAAACGACCAAAATACAGACCTCCCACGCAAAATCAAATTGATAAATACAACGTGCAGGTTGCAGAACTAGTTCAGGACAGAATATCCCAAACTGCAGACGACCCACTAAAGCTTTGGGCCGATATCTTACATGAAGCAGCTAACAATGCATTTACCATGTTTCCTCCAGCGCAAAGGAAAGCCTACATCTCAGCAGAGGCCTGGGGCCTTTTATGCAAGAAGCGTCAACATAACCATGCAGGAAGTACGGAAACTGCCAAGGAACTTGAAAAGCAATTAAGAAAACAAATTCGCCAAGACAAAAGAAAGAGTATGCTGCAGCAACTAGAAGAGATGGATAAGCAAGGGTATAAGTGGCAAGGCTTAAAGCAAATGAAGAAAAAGTTCTTGCCGAGACATACAAAATTCAAAGATAAAGACGGCAACCCAATTCCTGAAAACAGTTTCCCTGCTGCGGCAGCAGAATACTTGGCCAGTGTGCAATGGAAAAAACCAGAAGCTGCACATGAACAAAATAACGCCTCTCTCTCAGAGGTTGGCGCAACAGTTAACCAGTCTGCTTTTGAACTTGAAGAATTTAACGCAGTGGTCAAACGGCTTAAAAGTAACAAGAGTCCGGGCCCTGATGAGGTTACCTCAGAGCTAGTAAAATGGTTGCACATTGACAACAGAGCCAAATTGTTAGTGCACTTCAATGAAATACTGCTAAAGGGCACCTACCCCGCATCTCTAAACTTGTCCAACATTGCTTCCATTTACAAAAAAGGAGATCCAGCAAAATTGGAAAACTACCGCCCAATTGCACTCTTGCAAACTTTTTACAAAATACTGGCAGCCCTAGTTAAAAACCGCTTGGAACCTGCGCTAGAGCCGTGGATATCAAAAACCCAATATGGTTTCCGCAAGAAGAAATCAACATCGCAAGCGTTGTTCATTGCAAGAAGGCTTATGGATATGGCAGAAAGGCAAGGAACAAATCTCACGTTGGTACTGTTAGATTGGGAGAAAGCATTTGATAAAGTAGACCAGGACAAACTTGTTGAAGTTTTGGCACGGCTATGCATACCTCAACGTATAATCTGCCTTATCCAAAACATATATGAACAAGCAAAGTTTAGAGTAGTAAAAGATAACGTCCGCTCCGATTATCAGATACAAAATTCAGGTATTCGACAAGGATGCCACTTATCGCCGTACCTTTTTGGAGTTCTAATGACAGCAATCTTCCAGGACATCATAAACACGCCAAAGCAGCTACAGCCTATACCAGGCATAAACTATGCAGAAGTCCTATATGCAGACGACACATTATTGTTCGGTACGCATACCCATACAATTAACAAGCTTTTGCGACAAATACAGACGGAATCAGCTAACTACAATATGAAGCTCAATGTCGATAAATGCATTAATCTCACCCTAAATCGCAAGCAGTCCTCTATCAAATTTATGGATGGTACGGCCGTTCCGAGAAAAACCCAGGCAAAATACCTTGGAGCAGTTCTAACAGATGCCATAGATAATCATCAAGAAGTTATCCGAAGAATGGGAGAGGCCACAGCAGTTGCGAAGCAGCTAAACCTGTTCTGGTCAAAAGCCCGCACGACTGTAAAATGGAAACTAAGAGTAATGGAATCCATTGTCCTTAACAAGTTGACTTACGGTTTGGAAACCATCCAACTCACACAGCGTGAGCAAAACCAAATTAACGCTTTTCAGCTCAAAATGTTACGACGCGTTCTAAACATCCCACCCACTCACGTCGACAGAAGCTGGACGAACCAAAGAATCATTGACACTTTATGGCGCTCACATAAGTATAAATATGTCCAACTTTCAGCAAAGTGGATGCAGAAAAAACTTACCTTGCTAGGACATATTCTAAGAGCGCCGCATGACGACCCAATGCGTGAAATACTTTTTCAACCACGACAAAACGTTCCTAGAAGCGTGCATGTACGTCGAGTTGGCAAACCAAGGGCAAATTGGTTACTGAATACCTTTGAGGAAGCATATGCTTTTCTACATCCTGAATCGCACTTCGATGCCTCCATCACTGCGCATTGGAACGAAGTAGCAGACGCAGCCAATCGCCGTGAACCCCCCTTTCAAACCAAAAATGGCTGAAAACCTGAACCAGGTATAGCTGAGTGTTACTCATTAATATGACCATCAGCAAGTCATCGAAAACTTCACCGAAAATGTCATCGAATATGTAGCAGAAAAGAGCAAGGTCCCAGATTTGTTTCCCAACGACAATCTCATCGAATAGGTCAGCCAAGATGTCACCGAATATGTCACCGAATAGGTCACCAAATGTGACGCCGATACGTCACTGACGGTTAGCCCCAGTTATCTATCATTGTTTTTACTTTTCCCTGAACCCCTTGTAAACAATGCCCGTGGGACACGAAAACACTACCTCAAGCGGCAGCGGTGTAGCCTAGCCTCCTAAATTTCTTCTTTCAGCTTTCGTGACAGCCCTTTCAGTCTCTGTAATCAGAGCAGCGGCTGAATTTTTTCTCACAGGCGGAGCAACGCTCAGCCCGATTCGGAGCTGCGTATCAGTGAGTGAGTGAGGGTTTTAGGGTTTTAGGGTTTTAGGGTTTTAGGGTTTTAGGGTTTTAGGGTTTTAGGGTTTTAGGGTTTTAGGGTTTTAGGGTTTAGGGTTTAGGGTTTGAGGCCCGAAACCCCTTGTGGCCATCCCTGCGGCAGGGCTTTGTGTTGCGGCCTCCGCTCTTCTCGACTGAAGAGACAAAGAAGGCAACCCTGGACTTGAGCTTGCCAGCCACGGTTTAGGGTGTAGGGTTTCCGAAATTCGGGGTAAATTCTTGGGGCCCTTATTGTAAGGGAAACCTACTCCTTGGAAGACTATGTTAGGGGTCCCCTATTTTCGTAAACCCGCAAATGGCCACCCCAACCGCCCAAGCAACACGTAAACCCCAAGCAACCATAAAGTGCCAAACCGACAAGATATTTTCCTCTGTTGGTTGCAGCTTCAGGAGCAATCTTCAAATTTCATTGCAGCAAATGTAGAATGTGCGAGGCTATCTTGGCGGAGCTACCATAGAATCTACTAAGCTTTGTTCCTTTCGCAGTGTTTTAAAGCATGCCCCTGTGTTTTGGCCTACCTCTCTAGCTTGTGTGAGAGACTCTCCGCATGAGGGACCTCCGGCTTCACTGGGATTCAGGTTCTTGGTTTGAGGGGCAGTTAGGCCTGCGGTAGACTGCACAGGCCTAAGAATTGCAGCAGCAGAGGCATCTTTTGAGATTGTGGGAGCATCGGCGGCTCCCTTGGGAGGAGTTGGAGCTGGAGCACTACGCCTGTTCTCCTGAGTACATCCAGAAGGCTGGTGCTTCCCTTAAAAGTAACCAACCCAAAAAATGAAGCCCCATAGGCCCCCCAAATCCTGCGATCCAACAACTCCCAAGCACCCACACCCTTCACCGGCCAGGGGGGGGGGAGGGGTTCCTGTGGGAGCTGTGAGATTCTGGATGTGTTTGGGGCTCTTTCTGCCTGAGCGTTTTGGGGTACCCAAGACCCTAAAAGCCTTCGGTCCCCAAACTCCCAACAAAACCCAGCAACGATTGCATCGGACGCCTTCGCAGCTGTTGCTCAACCCTAACCCTAGGGGGGTTTAGGGTTTAGGGTTTAGGGTTTAGGGTTTAGGGTCTAGGGGGCCATCCCTCAATTCCTCAAGCTATCAACTCTAGGCTAGTGGGTTTTTGGAGTTTGGAAGTCCATTCGAAGCTGGGCACCCGCCCCAGAGACCCGAAGTCCTAGGGCCGAGGTTCCTTATTTCTTCGCCAGGAGCTCATTCTGGACGGGAAGTTAGAGCTTCCGCGGCACACCGAGAAGAACGACATTTGGGCGCCGGGTGGCTCAGGAAGCTTCACTGCTTCAGGGCCTGGGGTTCTGAGGGGCATGAATCCAGGGCAACTATCGAAGCGTTAAAGGTTCTTGGGCTTCCAAACCCCAACTCCAATTTACAAGTTGATTGAAGCGAATGACAAACGAATCAAACAGTTCGTAGATCTACGAAATTACAGGAAAGTTAATCAAAACTAATTTGTAAGATTATGTAAGTTCATGAAATTTCATTAATGTTGCACCCGCAATATTCTAGGGGGACGCTATTACGAAAAGTTTTTCGTCTATTCAGGATCTTGGCCCTCTGTTTTGGGGGTCCGCAATAATGAAAATGTTTCGGGCCGGGCCTGTTTTTTTTAATGGTTTTTCAGTCAAGTTCCCGGATCCCAAACTAAGAAGAGAGCTCATTTCTCTGCCCCCCCCCCACCCCCCCCGACTGTTTGGGGTCTTTTTTTATTCAGGGTCGCGACTGTTGAGGGGGGGGGGGGGGGGTAACTTATTAAAGCAGGTCCAACATTACAGTGTATTTCGACTATTTAAAACAGCTTGCGGTCAGTTAGAAAATCTGTTTAAAAAATGCCAACTGGCAGAGCCAATCTTTTCGCGTCTCGTCCGTGCTTCTGTCAGGACTTGGGGTTCGGAGGCTTCAGGTTTTTTCTTTTAGGGTTTAGGGTTTAGGGTTTAGGATCTAGGGTTTAGGGTTTAGGGTTTAGGGTTGCAACACCAAACCCGCAATCCCCCTCAATCCGAGGCTTGGCATGATTTTCTTCCACATGCTGTGCCTTGGCTGGAGAGCTGGGCTGTAGGAAGCGTACGGAGCCCTAGAGCTCTAAACCCTAAACCCTAAATCCTAAAACCCTAAACCCTAAACCCTAAACCCTAAAACCCTAAACCCTAAACCCTAAACCCTAATGACAGCAGTTGCTGGATGTCGCGGTCCGGTTACAGGAACAGGCGAGTCGATACCACCCCTCGGTATGTTGCAACGCCCACGAAATATAGGGGTTGGAATAAGTACTTTATCAAATATTTATCAAATATACCACAGCCCCCCCCCCCCCCCCCAAAACCCTGTTCTAATTGTTCAGGCCCTAAACCCTAAACCCTAACTCCTAAACCCCCTATATGAAAGCAGCTTGGGCAGATGCTGCTTGAGCCCTAGGCCCATCTAAACCCCAAGCCTTATCGAGCCTGAAGCATAGACCGGAAGGTTTCAAGGCATTTCGTTGCGCAAGGTGCAAGCATGCAGAAAGCTTTGCAACTGAATCTCTGAAGGTAAGGGTTCTGGGTTCTCACATCCCAGAAAACCTAAACTTGTTTAAGCAATCGAAGCTGCACACAAGTTCCTGAGGTTGTTGATCCTCATCCTGATGTTGCCAATTGCCAAGCCCAAAGTCCCAAACTCCGTCTCCATCTCGTTACACCGCAAAAAAGGCCTTGAACACATGAAAAGCCTGAAAAGGTTTAAAACAACCCGCATAAAGCCTAAGCAGCACATCGCAACAGACCCGCCCTGAACCCTTCTGGCCATGTGGTCCTTCTAGGCACTGCTCGAAACCTTAAAGAAGCTTAAGCCAAACCCTGAACCATGTACGCCAGTAGAGACCGGCATGGCCAAGGTCCGGAGCCCTTCCATTTCAGGCTGCGCTTTTCATACTTGGCATTTGCGCTTTGCGAGGGCGCAAGGCATAGAGTCTGTTGAGAAGGTGTGTGGAGCTTCGAGCTTAGTGTTTGAGCAGATCTCCTTGGCCAGGGGAATCGCTTGTTGCAGGCGTAGGGTTTAGGACGGTTTCCATCTCTCACGAGCAAGACAAGTAAAGCCTTTGTGCAACTCTTCACGCAATGCAGGTTTCCTGTCAATTTGTGCAGAAACAGTTTTTGCATGCTTGGCCGTGGCAAGCTTTGATTGGGACCCAGCCCTTAGAGGCCTCCACCCGGCTCTGGACAAACGTGTGTGTGCGGGTGAGGGATTCAACATGTCCCTGCCACGGGCTTTAGCCTGAGACTTTGTTTGTCATGGCGGCAGCAAGCTTGATGAAGCTTGTAGACTTGGGTACAGTACCCTAAACCCTAAACCCTAAACCCTAAACCCTAAACTGCCCAAAGGTTCCAACATGAGCGCAGAACTATCGGAAAGCATCAGTTGAGCTAAGCTGTTCACGCGCCTTGCCGTGTTGGCCCTTAGGCCACATTGGGTTCTGGGTTTTGGGTTTTGGGTTTTGGGTTTTGGGTTTTGGGGGGTCAAGACCCTAGCCACTGGACGAACTGGATCATAGGCGATAAGTCGGCAACTTGACTTCATCTAGCGCAACCACTACTAGTAGCAAAGCTTCTGAGTGAGGCCGGAAACAGGCACCCTCTGTCAGCTCTAGGCGAATATAGGGGTCGGAACAATTCCGAATGGTATTTATTGAGGGCCCCTTTCTAACTATACTAATAACCCCCCCCCCCCCCAAACCCTAAACCCTAAACCCTAAACTCTGAAGGCTGCACCCCCTTCATGTCTCAACTTGCTCTCCTGGACCGAAAACGGCGCAGGCGGACTCGCGAGCTGAGATGAAAGCTTGTGTGGAGCAGCTTGGGGGGCATCTTGAAGGGTTTGGGATGTTCCTCCTTATACTACTACAGACCTTAAGATTCTAATACCCCCTTATGTTAATTCCTACTAGGGAGTGTTCGTATAAGGGGGAACATCCCAAGGAAGAGTGGTCTTGAGGGCCTTGGGACATTTCGGGCGGGGCCATCTTGAGAGCTCGGTTGAAGTGCCCCTTTGGTGTGAGCAGCCGGTTAGGTGTTGTTTCATTTCAAAGCACCGTATAAGCCCCCTCCCCGACATGGACGCATCAGCCTAGGCAGAAGGCGATCGCCTACGAGGTGTCGTGGGTTTGGGAAGGGGGGGGGGGGGGGTAGCAGGCAAATGTGCTGATATTGATTTGCGCTGTCATGTGTCCCACTATCCGCAAGCCTTGTAGATTTTCGAGCCTCTTGAACCTTCCGGGGTTTCAGGGGTGTAGACGTTGCTCTTGGGTCTAGAAAGGGGGCGTAGGACCCAGTAGGGGTCTCAGGGGGTCGGTGCATGGGGTTCTAGGGAATTGCAGAGTTGGCGTTTAACTCTGGCCTGGCTCTTACGCTTTGCCGACTTGCGGGTTAAGGGTTTAGGATTGGGATGTTCCCCTTTGTGCTAACAGTCCTGACTAGGGATTAGAGTCCCTATCGAGGACTGTCAGTATAAGGGGGAACATCCCAAGTGTAGGTGTTGTTCAGCTGGGTAGGAGGACAGTGACTCTTCGTTTGAAGCCAAGGAGCCCTGACAGTCCCTGCTGGGTGAAAAAAAGGCCCTGCAACACTACGAATTGCTTAAGAACCCCAACAAAATACAAGATGTTCTTCCTTATCAAGGGTAATATAGGGATTACTTTTTTCTTTTGGGGCTCTTAAACAAATAGTAGAACAGTGGCCGAATTGCAAGTGCAGTTTCTTGCAGACTCTACAGCGTCTTGTGTTTCGCCCAGCGCTGTCTAGCATCACCGCCGATAGAGCCGTAGGTGTCGAGTCGTCCGCACCCCGACCCACAAGCAACTTCCGGGAGATGCATTCCCGCCAAGTTGCATGGTCTAACAGGGCTCAGGGCTTGGCTCCTAGGACTGCAGCGGCTACGATTTAAGGTTTAAGGTTTAGGGTTTATTAGGGAGTCTCGGTCTCAGGGCTAGTGGCTAGTGTAGCTGCCACAAGTCTCGGTCTCAGGAGCAGCTTCCCGTTTCCCAATCGAGGTTTGCTTCCCTTTCTTGTCAGGAGGGAGCATGGAGCCAGCTCTCCTCCAGCGCGCGCGAGATTGCGCCTCGTCGGTGGAGAGTTGGCAGCGGGGAGCTTTCGAAGCTAAGTGGGGGAGTTTCCCTCTTTTTTTGGGGGGGGGTTCGTTCTTGTGGAGCATCGGACCTCGGGCCTAAGCCCTAAACCGCCTACTCCTTTGACCCTCTACAAGTCCGCAAGCTTCACATGGACTGCTTGGGGTTTTGGGTCGAGAGCTCGGCAAAAATCCGGCATAGAGTTTGGAATGCAAGGGTCCTTGCATACTTGCACTGAGCCTCTTAGCTGGCCTCCATAGTTGCAGTTGCGCCGCTTCACCTCAAGCCTTGTGAGCCCCCACCTCTTCCCTAAATTCCGAAATGCATAGACACACCCTCCTAAAACCCTAAACCCTAAACCCTAAACCCTAAATCCTAAACCCTAAACCCTAAACCCTAAACCCTAAACCCTAAAGGTGGAGCAGATGTTAAGAATCAACCCTGCCATCCGCATCTCGGCGTCCGCCATCCTCAAGCACCCTTGGGTCAAGGCCGTTCAGGGAGGTTTCGCAAGGGGGAGGTAAGGTTTGGGGGTTAGGGTTTAGGGTTTAGGGTTTAGGGTTTAGGGTTTAGGGTTTAGGGTTTAGGGTTCAGGGAGGGATTGCGTGGAGTTTGTGGGTGTTGTTGGGCCCATACCCTCTACCCTCAAACTCATTTCGGGCTTAGGGTCTGGGATGGGATTTTGCCCGGGGTTGCAAGATCTCCGAGGAGTTCGAAGGCATTCCCTGGCGCACCAGTAGCCTAAACCCTAAACCCTAAACCCTAAACCCTAAACCCTAAACCCTAAACCCTAAACCCTAAACCCTAAACCCTAAACCCTAAACCCAGAGTGGAAGCGGCCCCATCTTGCAGCTCAGAGTTCGCTCCTGCCAGGCTTCTATGGAAGGCTTCATTGTTCCCTTCTCCTAAGCTCAGGGTGTCGCGTAGCGATTTTGGTTGAGGCCCATCTTTGGGCGTGGGTGCGAATGCCTTGCAGGTAGCGCGGACGACCTTCCCACGACGGCGCATGGCGCCGCTCTCAACTCCCGTGAGAGCTTCGGCGCCTTACAGCGCTCGACATCCCCCCTAACTCCCCGATTAAGTTTCTTTGAGAGGTGCAGTTGCTCAACAACTTGCGGATGAATGTGCAGGCAGGTCCGCGAATCTTGCTTAGTGCTTTTTCAGATTCCAGATGCAGTGTGACAGATTGTTTGTGCACGACATTGCCATTGTACATGCAGGGTCCTCTTTAAGGATTCTAGTTCTTGGCTGAGGCTTTAGTTAGGGGTTGAGACATTCTTTTAAGGCTTAACCCAACAAGTTGGTCTGACTATCCCAACCATGAACTGGAAAAGCAGTTCGCGAAACCTTCAAGCCTGTACCCACACCCTGAAGCTTTGACACCCGTGCGCGCTCGCAGGAGAGCGAATTCAAGCGCTTTGTCCTGCGCGTGGTGGCGGAGCAAGTGCCAAGGTCTATTGGGTTTTGATTGGAGGGCTTTGTCGGAGTCTTTTAGCGTTCATCGATGCTTGCGGGATTTAGGGTACAATTCAGCGATAAGCCGGTCGGTATCCGTTCGTTCTGCGATCGCAAATGGTCTCACCAGCACGGGATGCTCATGCCGCGCAAATCACGCGCAACACTGTGCCCGGAGAAGTAACAGGCTTTGTGGTTCGGACCCTACACTGTGCAAAATTTGAGCAGGGTCCTCCAGAGAAGAAAGTGCAGCACTCCCTCGTTTCGCAAAGCCCGGGTTTCCTATAAACCCGCCTGGGCTTTAGGGTTTAGGGTTTAGGGTTTAGGGCTTAGGGTTTAGGGTTTAGGGTTTAGGGTTTAGGGTTTAGGGCCTCCTGTCTCCCTCCAAACCCCCTGAAACCACATAAGAGCCCTTGGAAACGCTAGGGACAGCAAGACTGAGCAAGCAGTGGAGAAGGCCGGGGCCCGATCCTGCCATCATAGTGGGGTTTAGGGTTTAGGGTTTAGGGTTTAGGGTTTAGGGTTTAGGGTTTAGGGTTTAGGGCTTAGGGTTTAGGGTTTGGTGGGTTTAGGGTTCTCTACGCTTGTGACGGATAAAGGTCTTGTAGTAGGGGCTTTAGCTGGTGCTCAGGAGTCTTCAAGCGCATGAGTGCTTTACAGGGTGTGTGTGTGTGTGAGACTCAAGTCCGGGGCTTCTCTGTTTTGACAAGCTAACCCTAAACCCTAAACCCCAGTACAAACTTTGTAGGATGTCGAGTTCAGAAACAACCCTAAACCCCAAACCCTAAACCCTAAACCCATGTTAGAACCTCGAGCCCTTAACAGCCCAAGGCCCTCGCGGTCCCACACAGCCAACCTCTCCTCCAGTCCAACGATCCTGAATCGCCTTTCATGGACTACTTCTAGGACCCGGAGTAGGCCCTTATTTCCTGTTTTTGGGGTTGGGGTTCCCTTTTTAATCCCCTTAAAAACCAAAAAGGGTACGCTCTTTATTCCTGGGTTACTCCTGGGTCTCCCTAAACCATAAACCCTAACCCCGAACCCCTAAACCCTAAAGCCTAAACCCTAAACCCTAAATGGGTTACACTGGCTCTGTATCTCAAGGCCTTCCGATGCTTGGACAGAAATGGCGATGGGGTGCTGACGGTGGAAGAGGCCGGCATGGTGGCGTTGAGGATGTCAGAAAACTTGGGGTTTAGGATTTTTAGGGTTTAGGGTTCAGGGTTGAGGGTTTAGGGTTTAGGGTTCAGGGTTCAGGGGTTTTTAGGGTTTAGGGTTTAGGTGTTCAGACTTGGTGCCCACGCGAGCGCTGGAAATTTTCCAACCCGAATGCCAGGTGGTAAAGGGCCTGAAGAAGAATCTGGACGTGAAGGACGAGAAGGACCTGACAGTCGCAATACTATTTGAAGAATGATTCAACAGTAAAAGAAAATCAGTATTTATAGTGATACAATAATGCGAATACTAACAAGGTTAAGAAGAACAAAAACAATCATGGCTCCGTTCGAGCTCCATCTCCGCAGCCACCACAAGGGTTGCCGATAGCTTGTCATTCCGGATAGCAGCTGCACCCTTGGGCCACTTGGGTAAGGCGGCGCACAGCAAAGTGCAAGTGCTAGAAAGGAAACTGGCCCCCGCCAAGAGCTCTCCGTGAAATGCCACGATAGCGGTGAGATGGCAAACACACCACCAAGAAGCAACGGAAAGCACCGTGTACCACCATGTGCCTAAAGGACTAGCTCGCGTGGCGCTCACAGCAAAGGGAACATGTGCCGTTCATAATTTACCAGGCCCTGTTTATCCAGCCGAGGTCGCAATGCCCAGGACGCTGATCCTGCCAACCTTTATAATGCTAGGTGAAGGATCTTGTCGGCGACAATATGCCTATCCTAACCGCGCGACAGACCTCGATCAGCCTCGATTTGCTGGCTCATGCAGCTCATGCAATTCTGATCAGGCAGGATGCCGGCTGTCTCCTCGATCTTGTTTGGCATGACGTCCTCGCAGCCAGGCTATGCCGCCTCTCAACTGCATGTCCACAGAAACAGCACGCCGTCGGCGGGGTGGGCTGCTATTCAAGTAAGCCCCGCCCGCCAGGCAAGACTCGCGTGGCAGCCGCTCAAGCACAAACCCCTCACACCCTTTCCACCGGCGTTCACGCCACAGGGCAAAGGAGCAGGCCGTCTGTATGCAAGGCATGCTGTCAAAGTATGGTTTGGCCTCGTGAGTCGGGTCCTGCGCTTTGCCCATTGTTGGCCGACACTTTTGTCACGGGTGATGTTCGTGCCGATTGTGGCACGATGGGTTTTGGGCTTGCGGCAACACGCCTCACTAGTGAGCAAATCGCTCACGAATGGAGTGAGAATGTCATTCCGACATTCCCAAGCCTCTCCAAAGTTATGCCTCTGTAATCCCGCAGACCCTTAACCCAAGACTCCGCAAAAGCCCAAGAGAAGCCCCACAGCTTTGTGGTACTTTACTGTAACTTTAGGTCCTTCTTTCTTTTGGGTTTAAAAGCTTAATTTCTAGCTACCCTCCTGAGTGCAGCCAAGACAGCAGCCAGGATTTGGCCGCACTGTTCGTGCGGGCCCTGATGATAAGTTGATTCAGATTCGTGGCTCGTGCGAGTGATGGATCGGCCCCCCAAACCCTAAACCCTAAACCCTAAGCCCTAAGCCCTAAACCCTAAACCCCAAACAACCTGGAGGCTTAGGAGGGGTGGGTGTCCCTGAAACCTGCGCGCTTCTTAGCATGGCCGCCTCAAACTTGCAACCTGGCACCCAAGCACACAAACCCACTAGGGTTTAGGGTTTAGGGTTTAGGGTTTAGGGTTTAGGGTTTAGGGTTTAGGGTTTAGGGTTTAGGGTTTAGGGTTTAGGGTTTAGGGACTCCAACACCAAGCAAGTATGAATCCTGCAGACCTGAACCCCAGAACTGCTATTGGTTGATCTGTCCCTAAGGGTCCATGTACCTAATTATTATACACTTGGGCCCCAAAGTCCGTATATAGCAGGTACTTTAAGGCCCAAGTACTCCCTATTTACGTAGGTACATGGACCCTTAGGGTGTTGTTCGACCTCTCAAAAGTTTACCACTGTTTGACTGTTTGCTGAAGAACCTCCCCAAGAAATGAAAAACGATTACCTCTAGATTGCCCTTATAAGGAAGAATCTGTTAAGCTTTTGGGTGGTTCTTAAGCAAAGAGTAGTTAGTAGTTTAGGGTTCAGTTGCGACCTTAGCCCCCTAGACCCTAAATCCTAAACATAGTAGTTTAGGGTTCAGTTGCGACCTTCATAACTTTACACTCTCAACCCTCAACCCTCAACCCTCAACCCTCAACCCTCAACCCTAAACCCTAAGCCCTAAGCCCTAAGCCCTAAACCCTAAACCCTAAACACTAACGCTAAACCCGAAACCCCCCAAAAAAAAGTTTAGGGCTCGGTGGCGACCCCTCACCCGCTTTTGTGGCATTTGTAAGGCCCAAGTCGACCGCGATGGCTCGGGAACCATCAACGTACAGGCCAGGCTCGGGGTTCTGGGAACCCTAAACCCTAAACCCTAAACCCTAAACCCTAAACCCTAAACCCTAAACCCCCTTGGGGGAGGGGGTTCTGGTTTCAGGGTTTCAGGGCTTGGTGGGTTTAGCGGCTGGCGTCGGTGACGTTGCGAGCTTGTACCCTACTCCTTCGATGCGATCAGGTGCCCGAGCGGAGTGGCCTCGTATGCCCTTGATCTCTCTTTAGGGGTTCTTGGTTTGGGAGTTTGGGGTGTATAAGGTCAAGGATCCCCTCGCTCTCTGCGTTTTTTGCTTGGAGGCGGGGAGGGGGGATATTCACTGCAAGATGCGTGCTGGCACAGGCAAAAAACCTGTCACCCTCAATGCTCCAACGGCACTTGCACACCCTGTTTCTTTTTGAGGCCCCAGACCCTCAAGCCCGAAAGGTTACTCCCAAAAATGACCGAGTCCGAGCCCTAAACCCTAAACCCGAAACCCGAAACCCTAAACCCTAAACCCTAAACCCTAAACAGCCTTGAAAGTGAGCCGAGGAGTTTCTAGCTGCTGCCATGGATCAACACCGGGCGACATGCATGCCTGTACTTTGGGAGGCCAGATGGAGCGGCGGTTGGCGAGGGAAGCCTATATCCCCAAACCCTAAACCCCAAACTCCAAACCCTAAACCCTAAACCCCACACCCTAACCCCACCCTAAACCCCAAGCCCCAAACCCTAAACGTGTTTAGGGTCCTGGAAGATTTGGGGTGTCCTTGCTTGGTCAGCTCAAAAGGCGAGTTCAGGGTTGGAGGTTTGCGGGTCCTGAGATGTTTGGGTCTTGTGCATTCATGGGTCGAGGGTCTTAACGCTTGGGAGGTTTTGAGTATAGGGTTTAGGTGTTTAGGGTTCAGGGGTTTAGGGTTGAGGGAATGTCAATTTGTCCGCTCCCTCTTGTTCCTTGGTGAACGACATGTGCGTTTGCACGTTTCAGGCCCTTGTGCTGAGGACTGGGATCTGAGGCTTGACTCTTCAGGGCCAGGACCCGAAATCAGTTTACACTGCCCCAGCCCCTGGGCCGCTTCTTACGGGTCTTGAACGAAGCCTTATACCTCACAGAAACCAAGGGAAACCTGCAAGAGTTTTTCGGGGTTCTGCAAGGGACTCCCAACAGAAGCCCAGCGAGAGTCGACAGAGGCTTTCAGCGCCTTCGACAAAGATCGGGGTGGGACCATCAGCGGCGATGAGATCGGCAGGCCGCCTCAGGGGGCTTGGGTTTAGAATTTAGGGCTTAGGGTTCAGGGTTTAGGGTTTAGGTTTAGGGTTTTGGGCCTTGGGTTGTGGGTTTTGGGCTTAGGGGTCTAGAACATTAACATCCCGAAAAGCTTCACGATCTCCGCTGCCAGGATCGTCAAAGAGGTGGAAGGGCAACTCGTGTCTATGGAAGTCGTGCGGCTCCCAGAATCTTAGCAGCTGAGTAAGTGCACTTTGCACTTTTAGGCATACTATAATCTCTACAACACTAAACGTGTACACTTTTTTGGGGCTCATGAACTCAGCAACTTAGGACTTGTGGCTGGCAAAAGCCTTCGGGTTTGGGGAGTTAGGAGGTCAGGAGGTTGGGATGTTCCCCCTTAGACCATCAGTCCTTCACAGGGACCATCGTACCCCCGGACTGTTCGTCTGTTTGTAGAAGGGGGAACATCCCCATTTAGGGCGCTTTAGGGTTTAGGGTGTAGGGTTTCGGTTTAAGGTTTAGGGTTTAGGGTTTAGGGTTTACAGGGGGCTCCATGTTGGATGCTGCAAAAGAACCGCTCCACATCTCAATCCTGAACGCCTGTGACCGTCTGCTACAAAGCCCGCCAATCCAAGACCCTAAACCCTAAACCCTCTCACCCTAAACCCTAAACCCTAAACCTTAAACCCTAAACCCTAAACAAGTCCAGCATCTTTTAGCCCTACAAGCCTCAGAGTTCCCGGCCTTGCTTTTCAGGCTAACAGCTGCGCAGCGCAGATTCAGCGGGAGCTGGAGCAGAAAGGCGCCGCTTCCTTCAGCACTCAAATTTCCTAGAACCACAATTCTTTAGGGTTTAGGGTTTTTGGGTTTATGGCTTAGGGTTTAGGGTTTTAGGGTTCTGAACCCATGTTGGCGACCAGAAAACGTCCCCCGTCCATAAGAGATAAATCATTGACTTCCCAAATTTTTGCAGTAAGGAGACCTTGGCTGCACGCCCATGGCTATTGGTCAAGTCGGTCTAAGCATTGTACCAGTCACTCCCCCTAAACCCTAAACCATAAACCCTAAACCCTAAACCCTAAACCCTAAACCCACAACAAAACACACGGACCGCACGGCCGAAGGCGGCGCAGATGACTTGGACTTCGAGCAGTTTGTGTTCCTTGGTAGCTCAGTGGTACCCGTTTCCCTTTTTTGGCTTCAAGGTTCCCCTTCTAAAGTAACCAACCTCCAAACAGGGTGCCCTTACTATAACACCCTAAACCCTAAATCCCTAAACCCTAAGATACCAAGGTTCTTGATGAAAACTCGGCCCACCGCGGCGGACCGTGGCTGTCGGGCTGTAGGTTTCAGGGGTGCTCGTTCTTCCGGGGTCAGGGCTTTGGGGCCAAACTCTTCTTCAAGATTCGCGGGTTTTGTGCACCTCCCAATGACTTTCGTTTGGGGAGGGAAGGAGGGTCTTACGGTTGGTTTTGGGGGCTCAGAATGTCCCATCTGTCTGGAGGGTGGAGCTCTGATCGCAACTCTCAGACCCCTGGAAGGATCCAGAAAAGTAGAACCCCCAAATAGTACCCTAAACTCTAAACCCGAAACCCTAAACCCGAAACCCGAAACCCTAAACCCTAAACCCTAGACCCTAAACCCTAAACCCTGAACCCTAAACCCTAAACCCTGTAATGTTGGGTCATTCTCAGGAACCCTTAAGGGGATCTGCGTTCTGGATCCTCCCAGAGGTCTGGGACTGCCTTTTTGCACGGCCCCGAGCCTCAGGCTATATCCCCCTTGGATTTTTTTGCATTTTGTTTATATAAAACCCACGAGAACATTGAACATATTATTTTTATTAAGGTTCTAAGAGGAGTATAGGAGGAAGGACGCCGAGAAGGGACCCTGACTTCGAACCCAGTACATAGCCATAGACCGTACTATGGGCCTTCCGGCACATGGCTTCGTGTCTCGAGTGGATGGGGCATTGGCGGCATGGTGTTGAGGATCCTGAACCCTAAGCCCTAAACCCCAAACCCCAAACCCTAAACCCTAAACCCCAAACCCTAAACCCTAAACCCTCTAGGCCCCCAGAAGTGGCACCATCTCATCATTCAGAGGACGCCCTGAACACGCAGATTTCGCGGAGTTGCTGGTCGGCCTTTGGGGTGGACTGCTACCAGGCACCTGCTATACAGGTCGGAATAATTGCTACTAGTGTTCCCTTATGGCCCCTATATATATATATATATAAATATACTATAATAGCCTCCAAAACCCTATTCTAATTATTAATAATTATTAAGGCCCCTATGTTATGCCGGAGGGCTTCGAGGTTTGCGCGTTATTTGCCCGCTTAGTTTGGGTGTTTGTAGGGCGCGGGAGTTGCTTTGGTGCATAAGGCTAAATTAAAAGATGGTGTCAAGGGGGTGGGGTTGCCGACGTAGTAGTTGGAGGGTGGTATATATATATATGGTAATATATATATATATACATATATATATATATGTACGTAGATTTGTTTGGTGCAGGAAAAGATTTCGAGTTGAGAGTTCACGGCGTACACTGAGATGACGCAGTTCAGGGTTGAGGGCCATCCTCGACGCCCCTGGCCTCTATTCGGTTCACTGGCTCTAGCTACCACTGCCCCAACCCTAAACCCCCTAAACCCGAAACCCTGTAGCTAGTAAGCTTAGTAGAGCTTATCGGGCTCATTGAGGAGGAATCCTAAGCCTGCCCTGCAAGAACAGGCCAACTCGACTCTTTCTTTGCACACCGTTAGGACACTCCAGCCTTGTGGGGAAACTCTCTGAACACTCAGCTCATAGTCCGTGCGCAACATGAAGAGATTCTTCCTCAACCCTGGGTTTAGGGTTTAGGGCTTAGGGTTTAGGGTTTAGGGTTTAGGACGTCGTCTACTGCAAGCCCTATGGGCTCTGGAAGCCTTGCAAGCCCTAACTGTCGCCTAGAACCCAAACAATCAGCTCAATCTGTGCATTTCCCAAAATAGCGGTACCCCTGCTAGACCCCAAATAGAATAGAAACCCCCTTAAGGGACCCCCAAAGTGGGTACCCTAAACCCTGAACCCTGAACACTAAACCCTAAACCCTAAACCCTAAACCCTAAACCCTAAACCCTAAACCCCCAACCCCCTAACCCTAAACCCCCTAAACCCTAAACCCTAAACCCTAAGCCCTAAACCCTAAACCCTAAACCCTAAACCCTAAACCCTAAACCCTAAACCCTAAACCCTAAACCCCCATCCGAAAGGGCTCCAAGCTGCCTTATTAAAGTCCTGCAGGTCCGGCACCGGGAGCCCGAGAGGCGCCTTCAAGAGGGGGGGGTGTATAGGGTTTAGGGTTTGGGGTTTAGGGTTTAGGGTTTAGGGTTTAGGGTTCAGGGTTTAGGGTTTAGGAGAGGCTTAGAGGCTCTGACAATCCAAGAGACATTTGGGGGTTTGCGAATTTCACGGTACCTGACGATGGCGTCTTTATCAAAAGGGGATCCTAGTATTTGGGGGTCTGCTTTGGGGGTCCCCTATTGTTGTAGGCCCCCCAACTTGGGAATTTCGATGAAGCCAAGGTGGCCTTTCCATGAGGGGCCTGTTGCAAGCTGATCCTTCCGAGAGAGAACTAAGTGCTGCACCTACTGGCGAGAACTACTGCGGCTTTAGAGCTGTGGTTTAGGGTTTAGGGTTTAGGGTTTCGGGTTTCGGGTTTAGGGTTTAGGGTTTAGGTAGACTCGGGCCTTTCAGCTACGCAGAGCAAGGTACTTCGACGTTGAACCCCTCCCAAAGAGCAAGGCGAAGATTCGGACCGTGAAGTGTAGCGGTACGATCAGGCGAACTCCTGCGCAGCACAGCCCCCTCCAGACTCTAGTGCAGAGTGGCCTCTCAATCGCTTGGTAGCCCAGTGGTACCCTTTTCCCCCTTTTTTTGGTTCAAGGTTCCCTTTTGTAAAGTAACCAACCCTTAAAAAGTATTAGAATATCTAGGATGCCCAGTAGTACCCTTATTCCCTTTTTGGTAGGTTTAGGTTCCCTTATAAACCCCTTTAAGCAAAAAAGGGCACCCTTTTTCATCCTAGGTTACTGGGCAACCTAGTCTATATCCCCCCTTGGGAATCATTTTTTTGTTTTGTTGATATAAAACCCAAGAGGATATTAAAAACAATATTTTTATTAGGGTTCTAAGGGGAGTATAGTGGGTTTAGGGTTTAGGGTTTAGGGTTTAGGGTTTAGGGTTTAGGGTTTAGGGTTTAGGGTTTAGGGTTTAGGGTATTAAGATATGGTTGTTTCGCGGACCAAGCCCTGGGCTGCCACCAGGTGGGACATCACCAAAGAGAAGTCTCGAGCCAACCGCCCCTTTGGCCACAACATGTGCAAAGTAGTAAACCCTAAACCCTAAACCCTAAACCCTAAACCCTAAACCCTAAACCCTAAACCCTAAACCCTAAACCCTAAACCCTAAACCCTAAACCCTAAACCCTGCAAGGTTTAGCGCTGACAGTGTCAGGTACCCCAAACCCCCAGCGTTCTCACATGGAGCCGAAGAGTCCTACCTGTAGTTCAGCCAGTGTAGGTTATTTGCTGTAATTATGATTGGTTTGTTTTCTGCGAATTAGAAGAGAGCCGAAATGGTCGGATCCGCCCCCTCCGCTTCGTCAGACTTACAAACGGCATTCCGCCCAGTGCTACAGGGCCTGTGAACTCTGAAGTTCTACAAAACCAGTGGCAGGCTTCTGATCTGGCATCGTTGCATATATTGCAGGTGCGGGATGGCGGGGTTGACCTCCTGAGATGTTTTGCTCTGGTTTTTGTTTCTGTGGTTGGAAGTTCGCTGGAGTAGTGTTGATCAAGTTGCAGCAGTAGCCGTAACAGTAGCAGCAACAGCAGCAGCCGTAGAAGGAGGAGCAGTAGAAGTGGCAGTGGCGGTGGCAGTCGTCGTCGTCGCCGTCGTCGTAGGAGTATAGGAGTAGGAGTAGTGGTTGTTGTTGCAGCGCTGAATGCTCTGGGCGATGCAAAACATGCTCGGTCCGTGAACACAATCACCCCACACCCCACACCCCACACCCCACACCCCCACACCCCCACACCCCCACACCCCCACACCCCCACACCCCCACACCCCCACACCCCCACACCCCCACACCCCCACACCCCCCCACACCCACACCCCCACACCCACACCCCCACACCCACACACCCCCACACCCCCACACCCCCACACCCCCACACCCCCACACCCCACACCCCACACCCCACACCCCATACCCCACACCCCACACCCCACACCCCCCACCCCCCACTCCCCACCCCCCACCCCCGAACCCCACCCCAAGCCCAAGCCCAAATCCCACAAACCCCCAACCCCACATTTTGAAGCAATTTCTTTGCAAGTCGATGACGTAGAAAGCCCAACCCCAAACACTAAACACTGTTGAAGTTGCGGCCCCCCCCCCCTCTTCCCCCCTTACCCCTCCCCGCCCCCTCACCACCCAAGGTTCGGTCTACCGTCGGCGTATTGCCCGAAGAAAGGGTGACGAGGACTGGTGGACTTCGGGCTTTGGGTCAGGGCCTCGTTCAACTCAAAATTTTTCACAACGGTGGAGACGGTGCTGCTCAGGATCCAAACTAGGCAGGAAGACTGAACGAAGTCCAACGCCTCATACCTAAACCTTGAACCCCTCACACTTCCAAGCGCAAGGAGGAACCTGTCCTGGCGGGCTGAAGCAGGGCCACCAGACCCTGAAGGGTTTGCCTGAAGGGTTTGGTTCATCATAAGTTCAGATCTTTAGGGGTGAGGTTCTTCGGGGTGGATGCGCTGTGCACGGTGTCGGACTAGTTCTGTTTGTGATAGCGGTGGTTAGAGCGGGGTGTAGATCTACAAGTTCTGTTTCCGTTCCTTGAAGCTACGATTTTCAGGGCTTCGCGGGGAGTCCTCCCACTATCTGCAACTCATCGGTGCCACACACCCGCTCACCAAGTGATGGGATGGCACAGGGCAGCACTCGACTATGGCAGCGACTGGCACTTAGCCCATGTCACTCTGTCCAAAATGCCGTCGCATGAAGCATGTTTGTGTGAACAGCCCGAATAGACTAATTGACATATGTAGCCTGATAAATGCCTTTTCAAGCAGATGCTGGATGGTTGGGGGTTTAGTTTGGCAGGCTTCAGAAGTTCAGATCCAACCGGCAGAGTGCGATATAGGTTGAGAAAAGCAGCCAGCAAGATAGTTGACAGCAGCGAGAATCCAAGGTAGCCCGCCAGTAGCCATGCCCCGCAAGCGTCTGCTGTTGGCCTCAACCCTCAACCCTCAACCCTAAATCTTAAATCCTAAACCCTAAACCCTAAACCTTAAACCCTAAACCCTAAAGGTGTTTGAGGAGATCACCCACCAAACGCACTACCCATGGAAGCCTTTGCCTTCCTTTCTGTCGGTCTATGGCTTAGGGTTTAGGGTCTTGGGGTGTAGGGTTTAGGGTTTAGGGCTTAGGGCTTAACTTCCAATATTTCCTGCCAGGCACCCTCAAATCACGGACAAGTATTGGCCCATCACGGGCACACAAATGGCAGCAAACAGTAGGACAACCTAGAAGTTCCGGACTTTCAAAGCACTCCTTCAGAAGCAGAAAAAGGCCTGACTTCGCCCATCCGACCCTAGAAAGGCTGCAAATGGGTCCACGGGCAGGCTCCAAATCGTGACACCCCTAAACCCTAAACCCTAAACCCTAAACCCTAAACCCTAAACCCTAAACCCTAAACCCTAAACCCTAAACCCTAAACCCTAAACCCTAAACCCTAAACCCTAAACCCTATCTAGGGGGCCAAGCCCATCTTGCCCAGTACTGCCATGGTTGCGAAGCAACTTCAAAGTTTCGCTCCGAACTCTTGGGAATGGCTCAAAGAGGGCGTCTGGGGTCAACTAAAGAGGGTTTAGGGTTTGGGCTTAGGGTTTAGGGTTTGCTGTGATAGGGCGTAGATGCTGTGAAGGCTAGGTTTAGGAACAAGCTCGAAAGCTTCGTGAGATAGCTTTGGCCCGATTGTGGAGGGCCATCTAACACTTTTCTCACACCCCACGCCGTCCAAGGCGGCAAAGCCACCCAAACCTATTCCTTTTAGGGTTTAGGCCTAAACTCAGACAACAGTCCACTTTTCAAAGCTTGTTCAGTTTCCTGCTGTTGGTTGAATCCGAGAGTCAAGGGTGCCAGCAAGGTCTCGAAGGCTGACCGGCGTGTGGTCAGGGCTCAGAGGGGAGGGGGTAAGGGGCAGGGGGCCAGAAAAGCCAGGCGGGTCAGAGGGCAAGGGCAGGGGGCCAAAAAGGCAGGGGGTCAGAAAGTGCCCAGAAATTGCAGGAAAGCCAGAAAAGAGCACGTTTCGAGCAACCCCCCTGCCTGACCCGGGCAAAGGCCCCTCTGGTCCCTGGAGACGCTGCGGCGAGGGGTCCCGCGACCCCCTGGGCTGGGGCCCTGGGGGGCCAAGACCGGAAGGGACAGCACAAGCAGGGCTTGGGCGCCGCCCCCCAACTGTAGGGGGGCGGCCTAGGCCTTGATTTTCGGGTTTAGGCTTAAGGTGAAAGCCAAAACCCTAAAACCCATTCTTTGCAAAGAGTTGGGGGGACTCTTTCGGAGACTCTTGGCTCCTCTCAACCCTTAGTAGCTGAGTGAGTACACTTTACTCTTTTTGGGATACTATAATCCCTATCGAACTGGCAGTTATGAATCCAGCAACTAAGAAACCTAGACAGCCAGCAAGAGTTCCGGGGCGAGGCCTGTGTAGGAATACGTTCGCGATGTCACGTGGGATGTCGGGTAACAGCACCCCCGGCTTCTGAGGACATCGCACGGCGCAAGAGGTGCCAGAAACTGGCAAAAAGATCCGACACTGACCCTTCAGTCTAGACCCAACCCGGCTTTATGGCTAGCTTACAGCTTTAAGGCTTGCTTGCTGCTGGCTCAAGTCGCTCAGTCCTACCTCTTTTGGCTTGAGAGCAAAGCGTCCTAGCAAAGCCCATACAGTTCGACGCTGTCCCGCCTCGTTGTTTGCAATATTGGCAACAAGTGCTGTGGCTTAGGATCTTCATTGTTGTATTTGGGTATTGACGCTACTGTATACATGTTGAGTCTTACGGGTCTTCCTGGTTTAGAATGTGGGGCTTTGCTGGGTGCTGCTTTATTAGGCCTTTCTATGCTTGGATTCATGATGGTTCAGATGTTCTAAACCGACCTCCTGAGTGCACCACGATGGCTGCATGAGCCACGCTTTGGAGTTCTAGAGGTGTGTACAGCATCTGTTCCATGGTGCTACGGAGGATTTCATCTCTTGACCGTGCCTGGGCAGCTTGAACTCCTGGGCACCATGCCATAAAGGGATCCTGATGGGAACCCTTGAACAGGGACCCCCAAGAATAGAGTAGGAATACGCAGGCAATACAAGGACCCTTATATTCCCTTGTATATTCCTACTCTATTCCTAGGGTTCCCTTTTTCAATAGGGGCTCCCATGAAAGTCTCTTAACCCTAAGCTCAAAAACATTGAAAAGTCAACTTAGTAGCTGAGTAGGTAACCTTTAACCTTTTGGGGAATATATGTGTATATATATATATAGTCCTACCATAGTTGAAAGGTGAACGTTTTTTTAGCCCAGGGCACTCAGCCACTAGGTCAAGCGTTAAGCAGGAACCCGCGTTCTCTACAGAATCGCTGTGACAGTGAAATCCACAGCTTGCCCGCCCTTCTTGCTCGTTTCTCCCTTGCCTGTAGTTTGCAAGCAAGCAAACAGTGAGCTGAAGTTCACAGGGTTTAATTTTGTCGCGTGTCCCTTTTGGGTTGAGGGTGACATAACCTGCCTATCTCTTGTGGCCCCTCGATTTGGAAGCACAGTGTTGCTTAAATCGTGAAGCTGAAGTGTCTCTTTTTGCGATGTAAGGGTGCTACTAAGCTGGAAGCTCTCGAACAGACAAACAAGACCTTTGCACTTGTAGGTTTCAGGGTTTGATGCCACACGTGCCGCATGGCAGCAGACGCTGAAGAGAGGCCTCTCTCAGACGTGGACTTGCAGACTTCTTCTCTATTCCCACACCAAGCCTCTTAGAACTCGGATGGTCATTTCTCAAATTGATGGTCCCTTCTTGGGTTCCCAAAATGACCCATTAGGGCCTGTCTGATTATCGTAACCCAAAAAGCCTAAACCCTAAACCCTAAACCCTAAACCCTAAACCCTAAACCCTAAACCCTAAACCCTAAACCCTAAACCCTAATTTCGAGAATCCCTCGGATGCAACAGCAGGCTTGCTGCGACATGCCACCGCCTCAGCCCGTGCTCAGCTCCTCCATCAAATGGATGGCTTTGCTAAGCAGCGAAGCGAAGAGCGAACCCTAAACTTAGGGTTTAGGGTTTAGGGTTTAGGGTTTCGGGTTTCGGGTTTCGGGTTTCGGGTCGCTATGCTTGTAAGGTCCCAAAGACGCACCCAGCAGTCCCTCAAGCCCTGAGCCCCCCAGACCACCAGTCGCCTCATGCTCAACTCCCCTGGCTCCAAATCGGGGGGTTTAGGGTTTAGGGTTTAGGGTTCAGGGTTTAGGGTTTAGGGTTTAGGGTTGAGGGTTTAGGGTTTAGGGTTTAGGGTTTAGGGGTTTCCGCATGGGGTATATCAGGGGTACCCCCCTATTTTGGGAAATGCCCAATTGACCCGAAAGAGAGCTGAAACCCTCCCCCCCCCCCCTAACTCTAAACCCTAAACCCTAAACCCTAAACGCCTAAACCCTAAACCCTACACCCTAAATCCTGTAGCACCGAGGCGCGCATGTCTGAGGAGTTGCGAAAGCGGCTGGGCAGACCCCTGGATGCCTCGCCCTGGAGGGAGATCAAATTCAGGCGCCGGGCGCGATCCGTGGGGGCGTGGGGGAGTCAAGGGTTTAGGGCGACCTCCAAGCCTGAAAGCCCCCAAAGCCCAGGGTGTAGGGTTTAGGGTTTGGGGTTTGGGGTTTAGGGTTTCGGAGCCTCAGGCATTTCTGAGCTCGGCTTCGGGGACCATTTGGCTTAGGGGTTTAGGTCGTTTTGGGCGTGGCTTCTCTGGGCTCTATCGGGCTTGTAGGGTTTGTACTTCGCGCTGTTGCCTCTATATGTTTCGGAGGTAGTCCAGTACCCTAAAACCCACCTTCTGAACCTGGGGAAGCCTAAACCCTAAACCCTAAACCCTAAACCCTAAACCCTAAACCCTAAACCCTAAACCCTAAACCCTAAACCCTAAACCGAGGACCTTAAAGCCTCGACCCTGGGTGCTTCGAAGAGCCTCCCAAAGCCAACACCGCCAACACCATCCTTGGGGAAGCAGTTCTTGCCTCGCGGTTTGTTAGGGTTTAGGGCTTAGGGTTTAGGGTTAAAGCGCAGGTTTGGTGTTGAGGATCTAGAGATTCGTGCTTGGGTTGGGGTCTGCAAGCTTCTGGTATCTGGGTGACAGACCCTTAAACCCAATGCCCAACTACCCCGCAAAAGGTGCTCCTTCCACAATACCATCTACGACGTCCTGAAAGCCCGCGGCTTCAAGGAAACAGAGGCCGTGCACTAGGAATCCAGGTGGCTGCAAGAGTTCCTCTCAGTTGATTTGGGGTCTCATTTGCCCTACTGTTGGCAACAGTACTTTACTGTAACTTTAGATCCTTACCATTTTTGGGTTTATTGGGTTTCTTATGAAGGCAGCTAAAAGTTTAATTTATAGCCACCCTCCTGAGTCCAGCCAAGTTGCCCTACGGGTTTAGGGTTTAGGGTTTAGGTTTAGGGTTTAGGGTTTAGGGTTTAGGGTTTTGCGACCCTCCATCAACCGCCGACATGACAGCCACGGCTTTGGGGCTCGAGCCTTTCTCGGCTAAAGGGCTACGCAGAGCTCTGTTCGAGCCCCCCGATTACCTGCTTACCTGTCGACAATCTTGAACGCACTTAACCCGATTTCACCCTGGGCCCCAAACGTTGTTTGTTGGAGTTTAAGGTGGAAGTCAAGGCATCAGGGCATCAAGATTCTGCAGGGTGTCCAACAAGGGAGCGCGCCTGGGTGGGGATGGGAAGCACCCCGAGCTAGAGTTGCCGGAAACTTTGAAGAAGCCAGAGTAATATTGGGGTCGGCATAATTACGAAGAATATACCCTTATGGTCCCTATGTAGTTCTTCTCCTAACCCTAAACCTTAAAACGCCCTATATTGGGCCCCCCTTGAAACCAAACTTGGTATCTAGACAAACCCTAAACCCTAAACCCTAAACCCTAAACCCTAAACCCTAAACCCTAAACCCTACACCCTAAACCCTAAACCCTAAACCCTAAACCCTAAACCCCTAGCACTGGGCCAGGAACTGGACTGGGACCTTTTCTGGTGTGACAAGGCCGACTCCGCATCTTTTAAGGGCTTCGGCTTCCGGGGGGGGGGGGGGGGGGGTTAGGGTTTAGGGTTAGAGTTTAGGGTTTAGGGTTGAGGGTTGAGGGTTGAGGGTTGAGGGTTGAGGGCATAACCAAAGCTAGGACCCACAGCAGCCCCTTATTCCCCTTTTTGTTGGCGTTCAGGTTCCCTCCTGAGAAGCCCCACTAAGCCAAAAAGGGCACCCCCCTTGATTCCTAGGTTACTTTTGAGTCTAGAAAGGTATGGGCGTCCGTATTTCGGTATTTAGGGGGGATCACCCTAAACCCTAAAGCCTAAACCCTAAACTAGATTTGGGAGTCTGTGGTGAGACGTGTTCCCCAGCTGACAGGCACGAAGCAGGGCGTTTCGACGTTCAGAGCGTCGGGGTTTTGGGGGCCTGGGGGTTTGCATAGGCATGTAGGAGATTCGAACTGGTTTGGCTTGTTTTGTGGGCGCGGGATGGGTCCAAACCATGAGCCCTAAACCCCGCCCTAAACCCTAAACCCTAAACCCTAAACCCTAAACGCTAAACCCTAAACTCTGCACCCCTATAAACCCTGAACCCTAAGCCCGAAACCACCAAGCACTGAGAACGGAAGCCCTTCAACCTTAAACACCCACGTCGCCCTCCGAGAGAGTGATGTTAAGTAACCTTAAGTCTCCTGAATCCCCAGAGCCTCTCGGGTTTAGGGTTTAGGGTTTAGGGTTTAGGGTTTAGGGTTTAGGGTTTAGGGTTTAGGGCGCAGGTAAACCCTTTAAAAGCGCGGCATCAGGAGTGGATCCATGATGCTTTCGACCACACTCACCTGCAAGCACACCAGCCCACGATCCCAGCTGGTCTGGTCAGGGTTTGGGGAGCTAGTTACCCTAAACCCTAAACCCTAAACCCTAACCCCTAAACCCATTTTTGAGCATTACAGTTTTGTAAAGCCCGGTTCAAAGCCCAAGTTCCTAAATCCCTTCATGCTTCTGTAGACTGATTTAAAGAACGTAGAAAATAAGACGACGTGCGGAGAGCGAAGTGCTGGACAGGAAGCTAAACCCTAAACCCTAAACCCTAAACCCTAAACCCTAAACCCTAAACCCTAAACCCTAAACCCTAAGCCCATTTTTTATTTTTCTGCTGCAACAGATTCGGCTTGCGGGATGTGCTTCTTGATCTTACAACGTGCACAGACTACTTCGTGTGCAACCAGCTTCCCCAAGAAGTCAACCCGTGCTGGCTGAAGTCAGCTGCCGGAGTTTAGAAGATGGGCTGGTCAGGGAAGACAAAAAGCAGAAACTGGACATTGCACCCAAAAGTTTCGAGACCTGAACAGTTGGGCAGATGGGCTGACGCGTTTTGCCAGCCAGGCATGGGTCGACGCTAGAGGAAGAACCAGGAGGTCGTCAAAGGTTCACAAAAGCCTCCTCCTCCGATCGAGCTCGTAGTGCTGTAGCTCCAACAAGGTTCTCATGTAGGTTGGTCCATACTTCTACTATTACTCTTGAGTTACAGCCCACGGAAACTTAACACCCTAAGTCCTAAACACGTTCAAAGTTCAGGGCTTCGGGTCTCAGTGTCTCGACTGGGAGAGCGACATGGCCTGTAACGTCCACGGTGTCCTCGTCTGGATGAAAGAGAGCTTGGTGGTTGAAGGCTTCCCCAAAAAGGAAAAAACGCACCCTTCACTCCCTCTCCATCCCGGAAACCCTAGGCCCGAAACCCGAAACCCCAAGCCCTCCAGTTTAAGGCGGGTGAACCACTTCCGGAACCACTTTGAGCTCACGAGGTGAACGGGGTTGTTTTTTTTTTTTTTTTGGGGGGGGGGGGGGGGGGGGGCAGGCGCGTTCATAGCCGCAAAGCGGTAGGGCGAGGGGGGGGGGATTTGTTGAGTGGAGAGGGTGGCAGTGGCAGACTCTGAAGGACCTCTCAAGGTCGGGGGGTTTCCTGGGGCGATTGGGGGTAAGGCTTCGAGGGTCTGATAGCTGTAGCTTCTCCACTGCTTCTTTACGGGTCAGAGCAAAACCAGCTTCTGGGGTCAGTGGGGATGCCGGGGGGGGACCTTCTTTTGTGCTCACAACTTCTCTCCCTTGCATGGTGACATAGTGGCCTTACAGGAAAGACCTGCTGGTGAAAAACATCCGGCGGGCCCAGCGACAGGCTCTGAAGGACTGATCCTACCGCTGGACTGTTTTGCTTCGGTGGCGCGTGCAGTTGTTCTGAATGCCGGGGGTTTGGGGTGCACTTGCTACAGCACAACAAGACCAACACCGGCAGTGCCTTTTATTCAAGCAGCTAACAGTTCTGTTACGGGAGGGGGAAGCCGGAATTTTCTATTTGCCGGCTGCAGCCAGGCTAGCTTCCAAGAATGTTTGTCCTGGAGCTGGGACATCGCTGAATGAGCTACATCCTCGCTTTCCTAAGTATTCCCTTCGGCTGGGGGTTGTTTAATGTCGGCATGTAGTTGGTAGTCTTGCATAGTAACGGACGTGTATACTTTGTGAGAGCAACAGGACGGTTCTGCTTTGACAGAGGATTTCTGGCCATGCGTTAAACATATTTAGGCACAGCTGAGTGCCTGGACAGTTCCAGATGCCGAGGGTTTACGGTTCGGGGCTTGTAGGGGTTGGGGAGAGGGGGGGGGGGAAATCAACTCCGCTCATTTTTCCTTGTGCTATTGACTTGACATTGATCGATGCACGCGAACGCCGTGTGAGGCTTTGGAGATCGAATGCCAGGCTCTTTTGGGGCCTAAAAACTCTAAGAATGTGGTACGAACTAAGACAGACGTCAAACGTGCCTGATACATTCAAATTTCTTTTTGCAGTTGGCGAAGCTCGCGGCATTCATGCTTCAAAATCCAACAAAATTGTCTATGGCAAAAATCAGAAGATAAGCGAAGCATGCGTCGCTTTAACTTGGCATTGGCTGGGAGTGGCGTGCCTGGTCCTGCCCCCAAGGGGAAGTTTTGAACGCCGCTTGCTGACAGGCTGTGCAACGCAGCTCTTGTGCAGACGCGTGTTCGCTCGCGGTGTCATGTTGCGCACATGTGCAGTGATTGACACGGGAGAGCGGACGTTGCGGAGCTCCTACAGATGTAGCATTCTTGAAGCACCCACCAGTCCCGCCCTGTGCACAGGCAAGATTTGTAAGCCACCTTTTGATTGAAAGTGCAACACACTGTGTAGAGTGCGGGGTGACACGTGAGATTTTGGGCTTTGCAGCCAGCTCGACTAGTCCTCATGGTGATGTCTACCAGTAGGTCGTCTAGTTGAGCGCTTGCAAGATACCGGTATAGTGGCAGCAAAGATCATACAGGGTTTCCAAACTTAGGGGTGCCTTATTGGGGTCCTTGTGAGAAGGGAATCCTGCCATTTAGGAGTTAAAATTGGGGGTCCCCTATTTTCGTACCCTAAATTTGTTCCACACGCCTTCGTCTGGAGGAGGGCTTTGTCGAGGAGGCCCTGCGCTGGGCCAATTCCGGTTTCGACGTGAAGTTGACTTGGTTGCGAGTGGCCAAGCGGCGAGCCTTGTTAGGGTTTCGGGTTTAGGGTGTAGGGTTTAGGGTTGCAACCCTAAACTCTGCACCCTAAACCCTAAACCCTAAACCTCATGCATCGTTTCAGGATGCTCGAAGTTTAAAGTTCCCGATAATGTGTACTTGCAGATTATTACACAGCTTGTTGCGACTCGCGTGAGCCCTCATTTAGATCCGCGTCCTCCTTCGAAGGCTCTCAGAGCTAAGCCCGCATGCCAAAACTCGAATTCGGGCACTTGGCAAACCCTAAAGCCTAAACCCTGAATCCCAAGCCCTTAACTGCAAACCCTAAACCTAAACCCAACGCGCATCAGATTTCCACAGCCAGAACTGCAGAAACCCTCGAACGACAGGGATGCTTTGGGACAGAATTTTTCCATTTGCAGCATCCAGAAGAACCGTTGTAACAACCGAGGGTTCTGAAGTTCAGAACTCTAAGCTTCGGGGTATCGTGCATAGGCTTAGTAGTGAGTAGGTAACCTTTGACCTTTTGGGGTATACATATATATATATATATAGAGTCTTACCAGAATTGGAAGGTTGACCTTTTTTGGCCCGGGGTGCTCGGCAACTAGGTCTTGCAGCAGGGTGCTTAAGCTTGGGGGCTTAGATGCTTGGCATGTGAAGCTTGGGATTCACAACTTCAGCCCTCAAACCCTTTCCTTAAACCCCGAACCCTAAACCCTAAACCCTAAACCCCAAACCCTAAACCCAAAACCCAAATAAGGTATCATGTAGTACGGTACAACTCTCAATCCTGGTCGAAGAAGGCGCAGGCATTTGCAGCCTGCTCGCCGACCACGTTCGTGCTCCCTCAAGAGTAACTTGGTCGGGGTGTCGGCCATCAGGGTATGGGTTTCAGGTTGGGATGCTCCCCTTCCACTAGCAGGCCTTAGTAGGGAGTATAGTAGGGGTGGGGGGGTACTACAATCCTGATGAAGGACGGACTGTTAGTATAAGGGGGAACATCCCAAGTTTCAGGACTTGGAGGGTTTTTGTTGGTTTCAAGTTTTTGGATCAGAGTTCAGGGGCTCAGGTTTTGTCCGTCGTTTGCGGTGTTCAATCATGTGTTTGGGGGCTTCAGGTCTAGGGTGCCATAGTCAGAGTTGAATGGGGCTCGATCTTGTGACTTGTTGTGTACTTGGTCTGGTTCGCGTTATGAAAGGTTTTGGTGTTTTCTTTTTTCAGAAGCTCGCCGCATTGTCATGTCGGAACTTCGGAGCACTTGGGCTTTGCAAAGGCCGAGGAGTTTGCAGCTGTGCATAGAGCAGGGGAAGTTTTGAGCACAATCTTTCACTTCATATTTCCCTCATTCCCCTATATCATGCTTCTAAAGCCATGAATTTTCAATTTATTTTACCCTTGCTCCTCTATATCATGTTATGAAGCCATAAAGACATGTGATTTTCAGAGGCAACCTACCCCAGAGGCCGGTAGCATCCCATAGCAGTCCCCGCCAGGTCAGGGGCCGCTGATCACAACACATTTGCCCCCCCCCCCCCCCCCCATTCTTAATGGGTTCAGGGTTCAGGGTTCAGGGTTCAGGGTTCAGGGTTCAGGGTTTAGGGTTTAGGGTTTAGGGTTTAGTGAACCCCAAACAGGGAACCCCGAGAATATAGTGGGAACATGATAGGAATGTACCTGCCAGGGTCCTTATGTGCCCTTTATACTCCTCGTCTATGCTTGGGGTTCCCCTGGCTGGGGTTCCCATTAGGATCCGTTTCTCTACGCTTGGAACCAATGAATCCTGCGCAGCGCATCTTCCCAAGTAAGCTCTGAGCCCGGCAACCTTGACGAGGATCCAGAGTAGGCCCTTATTCCACTGTTTGTTTTAGGGTTGTTGTTCACTTCTAAGCCCCTTCAAACCACGAAGGTACCCTTGGTTTTCCTAGGTTACTCTTGGCAGGGGTAGGTTTGAACATAGTTTTTTTACTGGTTGAGCCCTGAATCCCCCTATCTGAAGCCAAACAAGTTTCCAGTGTTTATAGGGTCCCCAAACCTACCCCAGTTGGGTCTAGTTGAGCCACTGTAAGGTATTCGATCTTTGTGGAGGAGCTGGAGCCTCAGAGCTGTGAGAAGTTTTGAGTTCCGCATCGCCGTGTGACATGTGCGCTCATGCAGAACGGTGTCTGTGAGGCGGAACGGTGTCTGAGGAAGAACGGTCTCTGACAGGCTTCAACTCTATCCGAAGACTACTCCAACTCTCGAAACAAAGCCGCCTCGCGGGGTTCCGGAGAAGTCGGGAATTCTACATGTTGGGGTTGGGGGTTCAGGGGTTGGGGTTTAGGATTTAGGGTTTAGGGCGTAGGTTTGAGGGTATTTCAGCTGCCCTCAAGAAGCCGCAGCCCTCGGGCTTCAAAGCTAAAGCCCTAAGCACGCCCTAAACCCTAAACCCTAAAGCCTCAACCCTAAACCCTAAACCCTAAACCCCAGACCCTAAACCCTAAACCGCAGCCTGATCTCCAACCTCCTCCAGTTGCAATTTGTTGGAAGTACATGTGTGGAAGAGCCTTGTGCACGACGCGAAGTTGGGACTTCGGGCTTTGGGGTTTGGAGCACACTGCTGCTGAAGGTCAAGGCCACTATTCCCTAAACCCGAAACCCTAAACCCTGAACCCTGATCCCTAAACCCTAAACCCTAAACCAACACCAAAGCCTCATGAGGTTCAAGAAGCAACAGCCGAATGGCGCCATTTGGATCATGAAGCCGGTAGGCAAGTGCGGGCCCTGCCGGGAGGATGAAGGGGATTTCGGGTTTAGGGGTTTTAGGGTTTAGGGTGCAGGGTGTTTAGGGTTTAGGGAGTTTAGGGTTTAGGGCTTCCCGGAGCATGACAGGACCCAAGTCGAATGTGGCTCTTCTGTGCTGCCTCGCTGCATCGAAGCGCGAAGCATGAACTCATCCTCCACTTGAGGTCCCAGGGCCGTGGCATCTTCCTGTTTGACAAGCTCAGTGCCCTGGCTGCAGATTTCCTGGCTTTCGGGTCCGGGCGCTTCATTGGTGAGGGGCTCCGTAGGGAGCCACCAGGAGACATCCGCACGCCTGTATTCCCTACACCTTGACTAAACATAAAAACCCTCCAACCCTGAAGGAGCAAGATGCGTCAACCTTACTTTGCAACCCTTGAGAGCCATGCCATTGAGCCCAAGGAGTTGGGATGTTCCCCCTTATGCTAACAGTCCTTAATAGGGCATACATTCCTCCCTATTATGATCCCGATTAAGGACTGTGAGTATAGCGCGGAACATCCCAACCTACCAGAGTTCAGAGTTGAAAAGCGCCGACACGCGCTGCGTGGCAACCTGAGGCCACAGATCTGTTCAGGGGTTTAGGTTTAGGAAAGTTGGGCTGTCCTTTGTTTTGCTGTTTTCGGCTTTGGGGCTGTATAGGGCTTAAGGGAGTTGTCATGTTGTCATCCATCTTTTGTTGCTGGTTGTCGAGTTTGGGGATTCTTGGAGTTGCATCTAGGGCTTAGGGTTGATTTACCAGGTGGCTCATAGTCTACGACCCGGAGTAGGCCCTTGACCCCCGTTGATTCCTGGGTTACTCTTGGGTTTAGTAGTAGGGAGTTAGTTGGGATGTTACCTCCAGACATCCCAAGGAATAAGGGGCCATGTAACTAACGGTACCCTAAACCCCAAACCCTAAACCCTAAACCCAGGGAATGAGGGAGTTGGGGTCCCCATATGCCCTCGTTACCTCCTGAGAGCTCGTAGGTCAAGTCTCCAGCTGGCGTCAGGACCGGGTGGGGTGAAACCCTAAACGCTAAACCCTAAGCCCTAAGCCCCAAACCCTAAACCCTAAACCTAAACCCTAAACCCTAAACCCCAAACCCCAAACCCTGAACCCTACACCCTACACCTAAACGATCTGTCCACCGGTGCGTCCGGGAGGCGCCAGGATGCCGACTTACTGGAGCCAAAACCATGAGACTGCCCTGCAAAGAACTAGTGGAGCATGACCCTAAACCCTAAACCCTAAACCCTAAACCCTAAACCCTAAGCCCTAAACCCTAAACCCTAAACCCTAAACCCCAAACCCCAAACCGCCAACAAGGCTTCTCTGAGCCAGAAGCCCCTTGTCACTGAGCCGATGTTCTAAGAATAAGTTGGGTTTGGGGTTTGGGGTTTGGGGTTTGGGGTTTGGGGTTTGGGGTTTAGGGTTTAGGGTTTAGGGTTTAGGGTTTAGGGTTTAGGGTTGGTGTGCAACAGAGGTTCTGTTGAAAACCCCTCCAACTTCTAATCCTTAAATCTATAAGCTCTCAAGTGATCCCCGCGACGCGACCCCCTGAAAGATAAGCGTTGGCGTGACCCTAAACCCTAAACCCCAAACCCGAAACCCCAAACCCTAAACCCGAAACCCTGCCCTTAAGCCAGCGTCAAGGCCCCCAAGTCCTTCTGCACAGTGGCACGCAGGATCCGAAGTGGCTGAGGCTGCAGAAGGCCAGGTTCCCCACGGCTGCGGGGATGTTTAGGGCTTAGGGTTTAGGATTTTGGGTTTAGGGCTTTGGGGCTTAGGGGCTTAGGGCTTAGGGCTTAGAGTTTAGGATGTCACTGCTTAGGCTTTTGTTTTCGGCGCCCTTGGTTTTGGGTCTGCAACAGGTCGAAAGTATGAGAGGAGGGCCTGCATGGCTCTGATAAGTTCTGATCTTGTTTTGGGAATGTAAAGGGTACGGTTCAGTCGCTTGAGGTTGCTCCCGCTCTAAACCTTGCTTTCGTCAAAGAGGATCAGCCCACATGATGCGGAGCTGGTTTTGCTCCTGTGGAGCTTGGAGACTGCAAAACTTCGGCAAGCCGTCATTGTGTAAACCTCATTTGTGTCTTCAGCTAAGCGCTATGCCCTACCAGCATCAGTGCAGGAAGTGGAGCCAAAACCACGCCGCAAAGACGGCAGGGGCCTCAAAGCTCGCTCTCCTCTGTCTCTCTCTCTCTCTTTCTTCTCTCTCTCCTCTCTCTCCTCTCTCTCCTCTCTCTCGTCTCTCTCGTCTCTCTCTCTCTCTCCTCTCTCTCCCCTCTCTCCTCTCTCTCTGTCCTCTCTCTCCTCTCTCTCCTCTCTCTCCTCTCTCTCCTCTCTCTCCTCTCTCTCCTCTCTCTCCTCTCTCTCCTCTCTCTCCTCTCTCTCCTCTCTCTCCTCTCTCTCCTCTCTCTCCTCTCTCTCCTCTCTCTCCTCTCTCTCTCTCTCTCTCTCTCTCTCTCTCTCTCTCTCCTCTTCTCTCTTCTCTCCTCTCTCTCCTCTCTCTCCTCTCTCTCCTCTCTCTCCTCTCTCTCCTCTCTCTCCTCTCTCTCCTCTCTCTCCTCTCTCTCCTCTCTCTCCTCTCTCTCCTCTCTCTCCTCTCTCTCCTCTCTCTCCTCTCTCTCCTCTCTCTCCTCTCTCTCTCTCCTCTTTCTCGCGCTCTCACAGGCTTCAGGGCTTTAACTGAGTTCGGGCGAGGCCAGCTAGCGGTAAGGCTCGAGTTTGGCGCGCGCTGTCGCGCACGCACGCTCGCAGCAATCGATGAGCCTGGAACGAAAGTATGCCTTGACTAGCCACAGCAAATAGGCACGGCAAGCCCTCATACTCAGTTTCTGTTGAAAATCCTTCTAAGGGTAGTTTCCCGGGCCCTTAATATGGTCCCTTACCTCCTTTAAAGGGTTCTGAAGCATGGGCCCTTATCCACACAGGATCTATAAGGGGCATATAAGGGGTACCCTTTTGAGGGCCCATACTTAGGGACCATGAAACTGCCCTGAGAATCCTGGCTCGAGAGTTTAGGGTTTGGGGTCCAAGGCTTGGCTTCAACCCTAGCCTTCCCTCGTGCAGGGTTTAAGGTTTAGGGTTTAGGGTTGAGGGTTGAGGGTTGAGGGTTGAGGGTCGAGGGTCGAGGGTTGAGTTTTTTTAGGCTTATATTTGGTTCGTTCCAAGGCTTGTTTTTTGGTGTCTGAGGCTCAAAAACAGAACTGACCGCAGGCGATGATGAGGAGGAAGACAAGAAAGAGGCAGAGCCCTACGTTGTCAGGGCCTTAGTTCGGCTTCTAGGACTTGTCTGGGATTCAGGGTTTCAGGGGCTACTATAGGGTTCCAAGTAATATGCCCCTTATGGTCCCTTTATAGTTATACTACACTCCCTAACCCTAAATCCTAAGCCCTAAGCTCTAAGCTCTAAGCTCTAAGCTCTAAGCTTAAAGCCCTAAACCCTAAACCCTAAACCCGAAACCCGAAACCCTAAACCCTATTCCAGAACATCAAGGCCCCTTTGTTAGGCCATTTGCACCCTTTCAAAGCCCGGCCCAGGTCCAAAGATACCTCTCCGAGCCACTTCTCATTGGCGGCAAAAAGTTCGATCTGCGGCTCTACGTGCCCTTCCCAGCACGGTGGAGGAATTGGGGTTTAGGGTTTAGGGTTTAGGGTTTAGGGTCTAGGGTTTAGGGTTTAGGGTTGCCCTAGACATCCCTGTGAGACCAGGGCGCAAGCTTTTGGGGCCTAAAGGGGGAGGGCGGGGGGGGGGCTCTGTGCCCACCCTTGAAGGAAATGTGGGGTTTCGGGTTTAGGGTTTCGGGGTTAGGGTTTAGGGTTGAGGTGTCGGGATCTGCAGGGTCTTCAGGGCACAGGAGGCGGGATTTGGTCTTGCTTTTGGGCTTGGGTCTTTGGGGGACCAGATTGACTTGAGGGTGTTTGGAGTTGCGTCTCCTGATCCTGGGTCTGTCGCTCGGGTTCCTTTTGCTGCGCAGCTTCCCTTGTCCGGTTTTGTATGGGAGCCTTGGTGGCCCTGAACGGCCCTCTGTCCCGAATAGCTTTTGGGGGGCAGCTTTGGTCTCAGGAGCCAGGATGCCTCGGTCCCAAACAAACGCATGAAGAGCCCGATTCCCCCCAATAGCAAGCCTACAAACTACTTCCGGGTGCGCAGAGCGAGGCGGGAACACATGAGAAGACATACCTTTTGAAATTTGACCCTAGAGGTTTTCCATCCCTAAGCCCTAAACCCTAAAGCCTAAGCCCTAACCCGGAGCCCGGTGTGCCAGAAACCCTAAGAAACCCTGACAGCCCTTCATGAGCCCTGGGGTGTGGGGTTTAGGGGTTAGGGGTTAGGGTTTAGGGTTTAGGGAAGCACTTTGCTGAGGTTCTGGTGACGAGCTACAGCCCCCTGAACATCTATGTGCCGACGTCTCAGAGCCTAGGGTAGAGGGTTGGACTTGGGTGTTTAGAGTAGTTGCTCAGGTTTCAGGGTCCCCAGATGTTTAGGGCTTGGGAAGGAGTTACATGGGAGCGGGGTTGGGGCTGCCTCTCTCTAGGAAGTTGCGGGTTGCTTTCGGTTTTGAGGGGTCTAAGTCTGGAGACAGGCGCGAGGCTTTAGGGTTTCTGAGTGAAGGCAGTAGGGCAGGTGTCTCAGTTTTCAGTCCATGTCATGCACCTGCTTGCGGGGCATGCGGGCAAACCTTAAGTTCGCTTTTTGGTTGACAACTGTGGGAGTGGCAGACGACTGGGGCCTGGAGACTGCAAGCGCCTGGGAGTAAGCCAAAACCTCCGCTGAACCCTAAACCCTGAACCCCTTAGCTCTCCTGCGCTCTGTCACTCTGTTCTAAGGTACCGCAGCGGATTTGCAAGATCCTGAGACTCTGCTTACGTTCACGGTGCTTGGCCCAATCAAGTTCAGGGCACCGAAAAGGGTCCATGATTTCGCTCACTTTTCGGGCGCTTAGGCTGGGTTTGGGGACCCTAAACCCTAAACCCTAAACCCTAAACCCTAAACCCTAAACCCTAAAACGTCCAGGCTCGCTTCTCCCACGCCCGCTTCTCCATGAACGCTGCCGACCTGCCGGATGCTCGGACCCGTGCGCAATTGCCTTGCACGCCAAAGAGCTAGTGCTGTAGGTGGCGATGTGCCCTGAGGCTTTAATATCCCAGAGGGTCCATTTGTATTACTATTATGGATTTAGGTACTCAAAAACCATACTAAATAAGGTTTTGGGTGCCTAATTCCATAATGGTACTACAAATGGACCCTCTGGGTATTGTAGATTTTAGAGTTGCGGGGTAACGTTTGTGGCAGTTGGTTTCTTGCGGTCTCTTAGTACTCAGAGCCACCAAGTTTAGGCTTATACCAAGGGGCTGCCATACCGTGCAGGTTTCGGCTATATTGATAGGGAATGGCGAGCACTTCAAGGTTAGAACTTGTTTAGGGCTTAGGGTTGTAGGGTTTGGGGTTTAGGGTGGGAGGTTCGGGGATGGCTTGGATCTTTCGGCTGGGGCCAGGTCAGATGCCATGATCCACCTGACCAATGTGGTGGGGCACTCGGTTCAGTCCGTGCACAAACGCTTCCGTATAGACTCAACCCTCAAACCTTGAGCCCAGAACTGAACTCTCACGCTGCAGACTGAGCGTTGGGTCCTAGCCTCTGAAGCTCGCAATTCGCACATCTTCCTTCTGCTGGCAGCTGTAGTTTAGCGCTTAGGCGCCCCAAAGTTACCCTCAAATTGGCCATGGGTGTTCGTTGGTTGCTCAGGCAGGCAGCCCAGGTACTCGATCTTGGATTCACATCTCCTGGCTTTTTCGAGGCGGTGCAGAAGCACAACGACCACTACGATGAAAAGAAAGGCCCGTCTGCCTGCAGCATGCTGCTTCTTGAAGCACCTAAACCCTAAACCCTAAACCCTAAACCCTAAACCCTAAACCCTAAACCCTAAACCCTAAACCCCAAACCCTGCGCTGTTGATGCAGCCCCTGGCGCCAGAAGTCTGCACCCGTGTCGCAAAAGCTTTTCCGGAGATGATGAAGCTGGCACAGACCTGCCACCTTTTGGGCCCTCGTTCCGGGCCGTCCTTGTCAAGCAATCACTTAGTAGCTGAGTAGGGAACCTTTCACCTTTTGGGGTATAAAAAATCAATAATCTACTAGAATTTTGAAAGGTTAACACTTTTTTTGGCCCCAGGGTACTCAGCAACTAGGATTGCGAAGCCCTTCTTACTTGCCTCCTGTGCAGGTGGGAAATGGGACCTGCGTCAGCCTCAGAGAGACACATGACTTCTGTGTTCCTATTGGGTTGGGTAGGCTCCAAGCACATGTTTATGATTATGGCTTTGTTACAGCGCCTCCCTAAAACCATCAACTCCTTCAAAGCTTTCACCGGAACCTCCCTAGAGCCCGCCTCAACCGAAAGGCGTTCTTTGAAGCTGTACCTGATGACGACGGAAGAGCCAGCGTCCCTCGGAGTCTTTGCTTTCGGTCTTGCGTGGGGAGCTACCAAAGAAAGCTGCTGCTAAACCCCTGAAGACGCCAAAGCTTCCTAAACGTCCCAAAACGTCCTGTCTCTCAAAGTCCTCAACATTCCTAGGACCCTACTTTCGGTGGGGTTGTGGAGTTGCCTTCCGGTCGGTCAGGCTGAGTGGATTCGGCAGTCGAGTGAGTTTGATGGGAAAGAACTGTACGGTTTAGGGTTCAGGGTTTTCGGTGTCTTTTGACGACTAGGCGGTACAAGGGGTTGAGAAGGCAGAGGGCAGGGTTCATAATTCGAGGCTTGTGGGCGGAGGTCAGGTCCAGCTGGTTGGTTGCCTCCTCCAGTCAGTGGTAGATCCTCGAAAAAGTTCTGAGTATTCCCTAACTAGGACCCAGAGTAGGCCCTCATTTCCTTTTTTAGGATTTAGGTTACCTTACAAGCCCCTTTAAACCAAACATGGCACCCTGTTTGTTGCTAGGATACTCTTGTGTCAAACCCTAAGCCCTAAACCCTAAACCCTAAACCCTAAACCCTAAACCCTAAACCCATTGAATAGGGGCTAAGAAACCGCCAGGAAGGTCCACCAGCTCTTTGCCGAGATGCAGGATGTCATCCTCTTCTCTTTGCTCTCAGCACGCCCTCCTCGGTTTTCCTCGTGTTTTGTTTGTTGTTCTTTTTTTGTGGGGGGGGGGGGGGGGGGGGTGGCTGGGGAGAGGAGAGAGAGAGAGAGTAGCCAGGGGGTTCGCCCCCCACGCCCCCAAGAAAGAAAGAGAGAGAGAGATAGGGGTGTGTATGGGCTTTTAACCCTAAACCCTAAACCATAAACCCTAAACATCCTCGCTTCCTGCCAAGACGAAAACCTCCCATCTTAAGCTCCAAAGTCCGAGGCCCTGCTTGCAGGCGTACAGGAGTTCTCGACTCCAAACCCTAAACCCTAAACCCTAAACCCTAAACTCTAAACCCTAAACCCTAAACCCTAAACCCTAGACCCTAAACCCTAAACCCTAAGCGATTTTCGGCGGTTTTTTTTAAGCGCTTCTATGGACCTACCGAGCCCCTCCTCATGTCACCTGCCCCAGTTCCACAGCGCCTTCCTTCCTGGCCTTCCTTGGGCTTGCCATGTAGAGTGTCAGGGTTTAGGGTTTGGGGTTTAGGGTTTAGGGTTTAGGGTTTAGGGTGGCTTCTGTCGTCTGAGGCTTCGGGGAGTTGGGGGTTTTGGCGGGGTTGGAGTTGAGGCTTCACCTAGGGCCGTGAAGGCCAGCCCTAAACCCTAAACCCTAAACCCTAAACCCTAAGACGAATGGCAGGTGCAGAAGGTCATGATTCAGGACAAGCACTGCCTTGCGCCCAGTGGGAATCCGGGGTTGGCCTTTTGAGAGTGCTCGGGCCTTCTTGGTAGCCTTGAGTGGCGCCCGTTTGCCCTGTTTTGTTGCTTCAAGGTTCCCTTTTCAAATTAGCCCATCCCCAAAAAGGGTGCCCTTAAACTTATCATAATATGGTTCAAGCCATTGGGACTGCGGGAGCGGGACCCAATGGGTTCCGAAGGAAGTCTTCTCAACCCCAGACCCCAAGCCGCAGCCACAACTGCCCCTGCCTCCAAGGAGGGATGTAGCCTTGGGACGCTGCGTCAGGGATTGTCACTGCAGGAGAAGCTAAAGTCAAGAAGGCGATGGGCACAAATCTCGTAAGTCCCCGCGCCCACTCCTCAACTGTTCACAAATCGCCTTTACTCTTCCCAGCCGGGGTCGAGGGGTTACAGCCGGTATGAATTCAGGGGAGGCACAGGTTCAAAGAGTTTAACTTTAGGGAGCCAAACCTTAAACCCTAAACCTAAACCCTAAACCCTAAACCCTAAACCCTAAACCTGAGGCTTTGAGCTCTATGGCTACGACATCATGATCTCCAAGGACTTGATAAAACTGCACACCCTCAACCCGCCAAGTGCCTTCGGCCGTTGTAGGAACTCCCGCTGTCAGAGCGGGTGGTGGCTCGACTTATCAGATTAGGGTTGAGGGCGTCAGGCCTTCCTTAAACCTACACAGAAACTGCTCTACGACACCCTGCATCACGAAATTCAACTGGGTCTTCGAATGTGATCCCAAAGAATACCTTATGATTAAAAGGTCTGTACAAATCCTACGCCCTGAACTGGAACGTGATGCGACCCTGCAAGGGTCCAAAACGTTCAGGTGTTGGCCTTTGAGGGTTTAGGGCTGTAGCTCTTCTCCATTGGTCTCCAAAAAGCCACTCTGGTTCCCTGCTCGAGCTACACACACTCTGCAACTAGCTCTGCATGCATGCCCTGAACTGTCTGGTTCTGGAGGGTTTAGGGTTTAGGGTTTAGGGTTTAGGGTTTAGGGTTTAGGGTTTAGGGTTTAGGGTCTTTCTTAGTAGGGGATGAGGGAAGTAGGGCCCTACATATACCCGTCAAGGGAGTACATAGGGCCCTAATTCCCCTCATTCCCTACTTACTCAGAACCAAGGGGGTCAAGCGTTGAAGCCATCAAGCCTCAAAGTCCGTGAAGAAGGACCTCAAGCCTTGGCTTATCGAGGCGCAACCCCTCTTTCGCCCAGGGTTTCAAAGGCTTCGAGGCTTAGGGGATGTCAACATGAGGGGCTTGGATGCTTTAGTGGTTCTGAGTTTGGGCAGCAGTTCGAGAATTCATTTTGTTCTTTGTTTTTTTGGGGGCTGGAGGGTGGGGTGGGGTTGGGGGTGGGCCTGGGCAGTTTGTAGGTTCACAAACGCTTGCCGGACATCCTCATGACTTGCTTGGATTTCCCCCCAGTGCAGGTCAACGCCTCGCCCTCCCTCTCGGCCAACACTGCGCCTTGTTCTTGAGAGTGGGCGGTACAGGGTTCGAGAACCTGCTTAGATAGGTTTTAGGCTTAGGGTTTAGGGTTTAGGGTTTAGGCTTAGGGTTTGTGGGCCCTAGGATCTACGTCTACAACGGTGGCCCAAAGATAAGGCTTCCCCCCCTCAAACCAAAAACTCCGACAGCAATCTAGGGGTCACAAGGCTCAGAGCCAGACTTGGCAGGTCTCCAAACTAGGAAAAGAGCTCCGAAGTTCTGCTGTCGAGGCGCAGAAACGCTGCGAGCCGGCCAAAGCCCTAAACCCTAAACCCTAAACCCTAGACCCTAAAACCTAAACCCTAAACCCTAAGGGCCACCTTGCATGATATCTCATGATCCTACAAGTGCGCGTCTCATAGGAACAGTCGACTCAAAGCCGCGAACCTTTGTGCTAGCTGTCGTTCGCATCATGAGTCATGATGGGATTCCTGCTAACCTACTTCATGGAAGCCCTCAACCCTAAACCCTAAACCCTAAACCCTAAACCCTAAACCCTAAACCCTAAACCCTAAACCCTAAACCCTAAACCCTAAACCCTAAACCCTAAACCCTAAACCCTAAACCCTAAACCCTAAACCCTAAACCCTAAACCCTACACACTAAACCCTAAACCCTAAACCCTAAACCCTAAACCCTAAACCCTAAACCCTAAACCCTAAACCCTAAACCCTAAACCCTAAACCCTAAACCCTAAACCCTAACCCTAAACCCTAAACCCTAAACCCTAAACCCTAAAGGTCTCCGATGCGCTGACATGCGAAAATCCCCCCAAAAGGTAGCCGACTACGAGATGAAGTTTGCCCTCCTGGACGACGTGCCCCGAATTTCAGTCTCCCGGGTTTACGGTTTAGGGTTTAGGGTTTAGGGCTTAGGACGTAATTTTTCATCTGGATTCAGTGATTGAGTCTCGGTGCCTGCGATTTAGCGATGCTTGAAAGCAAGCTGCTTGAAGGTTGAACCGTTCCTTGGACCCACCGCGCCTAGCCGCACCCTGCAACCCTGAACCAGATTGCAGGATCAAGCTCCAGAGAGGTACTCACCGTGTTGGACTTCGAGAAGTACCTCGAGGGATCTGAGACACAGATTGGAGGCACAGATGCCTAAGGCCGTCTAAGCCCTGATTGGGCACATGTGAGATGTCGGTCCCATAGGATGATAGGGACTGGAGCATGGGGGGGCGCCGCTTCGAATTTCTTAAGCCCTAAACTCCTAAACCCCACATAGCTTCTCCGGTTTAGGTCGGAGGGCTAGGGCCTTTGGCCTTTCAGTCAGCGACTTGATAGGTTGAGGAGTTGAAGCTCGTAGAAGCCCGAGTCCCCAATTGCGGCCTTAAGGGTCTTGAGATCTGGCCCCCCCGTGCCAGGATTCGACGTCTTGTACCGGCATGGTGTCCGACCTCCAAGCTAAAAAGAATTAAACCCTAAATCCCAAACCCTAAACCCTAAACCCTAAACCCTAAACCCTAAACCCTATAAGCCCTAGACCCTCGGGCTGGGCTAGGGTAGACCTCTGTACCAGCGGCCGGAAAGCTACTGGTTTTAGGCGCCTGTTTTTGAGGGTTTAGGATTAAAATGGCGAACGCTGTGCCAAGTTCCCTAGCGCCAACATGATCGGGTTCCGAGTTTAGGGTTTAGGGTTGAGGGTTGAGGGTTGAGGGGGTTTGGGGCAGGGTTTCATGTTTGAGTGGGCTCGAGAGACAAAATCCTGAACCTCAAGGCCCTCGCGCTCCGACCTTGACACACTGAAGACTTCTGTGCTCCTGCACATGCTTAATATAGGGGCCTGAATAATTAGAATAGGGTCTTGGGGTAATCATAAAGGGACCATAAGGGAATACTACTAGTAGTTATTCCAACCCTTATATCAAACCTTTCAGATCCTTTCAAGGTTGAGGCCTCAATCCTCATCACTTCACCCCCCCAATGCTGCAACCTAAACCCTGCTGCCTTTGGCAGAAGAAGCCTGCGATGCTCCCTCTAGGCCGTACGTTTGCTTTGGGGCTCAGGGTGCTGGCTGTTGGGAGGTGCGGGCATCAATCTTGCAAGTCACTGGGGGGGGGGGGGGGGGGGGGTGGAAAAACCTAAACCCTGAAATTTGGAGGCCGGGGGGGGGGGGGGGGTGTTCGTTTTTTTTCCCGCCAAGCTAGCCGAGGTCAGGGTGGATCGCCCTCAAGCCGCGGTTTCCAGGCGCGCTACATTGGGGGAATGCAAGCTTTGGATGCATGTGCCCATACTGTGCCCCGTGTTGCGGGGATGTGATACTGTACTATCTGGCGGATCTTACAGAAGAGGGACCTGCAGCCAACACCGTCACCGAACCCCAAACTTTGCAAACACAGCCGTTTGAAACATGTTCATGTGAGAGCTTGAAACTAGCCGGTATGCCAAAATCTGTGTTTCAAGTTGGCACCTGCTTGTGTTTCAACGTTGATGCTTCTGCGGTCCAAGTTGATGTTTTTGAGGTTCCCTCGTTTCAACGACCTGCCTAGGTTAAACCCAACTTCTGGCCTTCGCGAGGTCCTATCTTGGCTGCCGCAACAATCGCCAAGAGCAGCTGAGGCATACCCTAAACCCTAAACCCTAAACCCTAAACCCTAAACCCTAAACCCTAAACCCTAAACCCTAAACCCTAAACGTGCAGGGTTCGGGGGATTTGGGTGATGTGGGGTTTGGGACGTCCTGAGCCAGAAATCCTCCTTTGTCAGACGTCGGCTTTTTCAATGGGTGCTTGTAGTAGGGAAGGTTGCGACACGCGCCCTCAGCTGAAATTATAGGGTTCCCCAGAGGGTCCATTTGTATTAGTATTATGGATTTAGGTACTCAAAAACCATACTAAATAAGGTTTTGGGTACGTAATTCCATAATGGTACTACAAATGGACCCTCTGGGTTCTTAATAGAGGGTTCATGGGGGGTACCTAGTAGTAGAGTAAGTAACCTTTAACCTTTTTGGGGTAGTATAGTCCCTTGATAATCCCAAAGGTGAACCTTGAATTCCCCAGGTTACTGGACAACTAGGGGTAGGTACCTCGGGAACCTTGGAGAAGCTCCGGGGGCCTTAAGGAGTAGTGGGGAGTATTTTTAGGAACCTTGGGTTACGTACCACCCTTGCAACCCCCCTCCCTTCAGAACCCGATCACGACAGCCTGTACTCCTAAACCCTGAACCCTAAACCCTAAACCCTAAACCCTGCTCCCGCTGCATCTCTCTGCTAGAGGCGTTTGTCGCAGCAGCTGGCAAGGGAGCAACGGGAGCAAAGGGAAGAGAACAGGCCAGGATTGTTTAGGGTGTAGGGTTTAGGGATTAGGGTTTAGGGCCAGATTGGTCTGCGAGATGAGGGGCCACGTGGTGTTTTCTTTTTCGAGAGTGTCGCAGAATGTGCCAGAGTCGTCAGTTTGCTTTGCACTTGAGTGGTTCTCAGGGGTTTACTCCGGGGTGCCTCTTCCGGGAAGAGAGGGAAGAGCGGCGTTTACATCCAAAGTACGCGTAGAGTTCTAGACCTGGTGCGCCATGGCTTGAACCCCAAGAACTCAAAGCCATACTCGTATGGTAAGGCCTGGTTAGGTTCGGCACAACAAGCCCTACTAACTGTGCCCTACAGGACATATGTGGCGATTTGCGATTTTGCCAGGTCTACTATTAAATTCCAAGACCCAGATTCGTGCTGTGGGTGTATTTTATTTACAGATATGTATATATATATATATATACATATGGTACTCTATGTAGGTATATGATCATGTGTACTACAGGGTAAGTCTAAGTGTCTACCTCTCGCCGCTTGCCCGCGCCGATCTGGAAGGAAGCACGGAGCGGCGTCGCTCCCAAATTGCGGTGCCCGGCGCTCATGAGTGGTGAAAGTTAGGCGAGCATAAGCATTCCGTGAGTGATGTTGCCTAAACCCTAAACCCTAAAACCTAAGCCCTAAACCCGAAACCCTAAACTCAGTGGGCTTCAGCCCTCTAACGACTCGTGAGTTTGGGGTTGGGGGTTTCAGGTCCGGCCCCGCCGTGCAGAAAAAACAGAGGGCAGGATGAAGAGGCCTAGGGAGTAGTATAGGGCTTGAATCCAGCAACGATCATCTTTTTTTGCCTGAGCCTGAACCAAGTTGAGTTTTCCGGTCGAAAATGGAGGCCCTCCGACTCTGCACTCACCCAAACACCCGAGCTAAGCCACAAATCAAAACAGCCTAAACCCAGAACCTAAACCCTGAACGATCCAAAGCACCACGACGTACCCCTAATTTCGGAAACCTTCAAGTAGATTCTAACCCTGAGTCGAAGAGCCGGTGAGATGCGTCGTTGACGGATTGGAGTCGGGGGATTCGAAACGCAGAAGATCCAAGTTTTGAAGCCAGACATATGGGGGGTTGCCGAATTTTAAAGGGATCCTACCATTTGGGCCACCCCGCCCACACACGAGCGAACAAAGACTTAACTAAACCCTCAGACAGATCCTAAAGCTCTTCAATCCGTAAGCCCTTTAAAGTCCCTGAAGCCTAGAAGCCTCGAACCTTTTGAGCTTAGGGGATGTGGGATGCTCTGGGCCAAGACCCTAAACCCTAAACCCTAAACCCTAAACCCTAAACCCTAAACCCTAAACCCTAAACCCTAAACCCTTGTGAAAACCCTATCCCCCCCCCCCCCCCCGCTCCTTTCGCGCGACGATGTCTTAGGCTCCTGGTGTGCGCCGGAAGGCCAAAGAGAAAGGATGAGGCCTCCAAACGTTCCTTCAATGGGTTTTTTCGGGTTTAGAGTTTAGGGTTTAGGGTTTAGGGTTTAGTGTTTAGGGTTTAGGGTTTAGGGTTTAGGGTTTAGGGTTTAGGGTTTAGGGTTTAGGGTTTAGGGTTCAGGGTTTTAGCGTTTTCGCCTCGTTCGCAAAAGTTTACAAGTACTGTTATCTCCTCCGCACGTCCATGGCAGACAGACTTCTCTAAGACCAGGCAGCCTCGACACCTCTTCTACCACTGAGATTCTTCGTGCATGTCTGCAGTGCGTGGGGAGTGGACAACCCTAAGTGGGCGCCCTGGACCCCAAAAGTACATCGCCTCAAACCTTCAAAGCTGCTTGGGCAATAGGTACAATGACTTCACTTGCAACCCACGAAGCTGGGTTTAGGATTTAGGGTTTAGGGTTTAGGGTTTAGGGTTTAGGGTTGAGCCTTAAGACACCAGGCCATGACCTCTCGAACTTCAACCTGTGCGATCTCAAGCTGAGCTTGCTGCAGCCAAAGTGCGCGTGGTTGAGCTTGTACGTCGCAGTGCCTTTTGGGGGCAAAGGATTGATCAGTACAGGTTTTGGAGCCTGTAAAGCCCAAACCCTAAGCCCTAAACCCGAAACCCGAAACCCGAAACCCTAAACCCTAAACCCTAAACCCTAAACCCTAAACCCTAAACCCTAAACCCTAAACCCTAAACCCTAAACCCTAAACCCTAAACCCTAAACCCTAAACCCTAAACCCTAAACCCAAAACCCTAAACCCTAAACCCTAACTAAACCTAAACCCTAAACCCTAAACCCTAAACCCTAAACCCTAAACCCTAAACCCTAAACCCTAAACCCTAAACCCTAAACCCTAAACCCTAAACCCTAGGGAGGGATTGGGGTTGACGTTTTGCAGGGCCTTGTACGGCCGAAGTATCTTAAGCTCGCCGAGAGGTAGAGAACCTCCGACCTGTGCCCTCAAAGCTTAGACCCGCCTGGTTTAGGGTTTAGGGTTTAGGGTTTAGGGTTCAGGGTTCAGGGTTTAGGGTTTAGGGTTTAGGGTTTAGGGTTTAGGGTTTAGGGTTTAGGGTTTAGGGCAGATCAACTTCTCCTTGGCCTCGGCGTTGTTTTTAGTTGCCTCCCACCTCGCTTCTGAAGTTGCGAGGGCTCCGCACCTTGTCCAAGTAAGGAAGCCAAGGCTTGCTTGCCAGAATAAATCCTTGGTAGCCCAGTGGTACCTAAACCCTAATCCCTAAACCCTAAACCCGAAACCCTTTTCTCTTCGTTTAGTTCAAGGTCCCCGTCCAAGTGATCAACCAAAAAAGTTGGCTGCTGGACTACCACAATTCAGAACCCCAAACTCCTAAACCAGAAAGCGAAGGGTTTAGGGTTTAGGGTTTAGGGTTTAGGGCTTAGGGTTTAGGGTTTAGGGTTCAGGGTTTAGGGTTTTGGGTTTAGGGTTTAGGGTTTAGGGTTCCGAGTAAACTCGTAAAATCCTGCTGTTTTTCTTGCTGCGAGTGGCGCTCCCAGCACCGGCCATGTCTCAACAGGTGGTGGTGGGGCTAGGGCCGAGGGCCTAGGATTGCTTGCAGGGTTTGGAGTGAAGGGCTCAGGCTTTTTTGGAGGGTTTAGGGTTTTGGGAACTTCCTTATTTTTTCTTGCTTGCCGAAGTGCTTCCATATTTGGAGGGTAGCAGCAGAAGAGCCAAAGAGGCTTCTCGAGCATGCAAGAAAGTCACCTTGCAACCCTAGCCTACAACCCCAAACCCTTGCCAAGTTGTTCGAGGTTCGTGGCTGCTTGGCTGTGTGCTAAATCGTATTGCATAGATCGAGGGCAGGATATGATCTGGAGCCGCAACCCCTCTAATCTCTGAAACATCCTTCAGCAACGCGCGAACAAAAGAACCTGCCAAGTTTCTCTAGAGAACCTTGCCAAACTCCGAGTTGCTCTGAAACTTAGACACCCCTACAAACCCTTGTGCTTCCCGAATCGTCTTCACTATCTGGATTAGCCCGAGTGTCATGTTATCCACAAAGCCCAGCACCGCCGGCCTCCGTCCCAACTGGCTCAGCTCGTTTCACTGAATGCGCACATGTAGGATCAGAGCCCTCACACCCTGTTGTGGCTGAGAGAACAGTCTACGGTTGAGCGAGGTACATCTTATTGAGGGCCGCACAGCGGAGGCCATTCTGCGCGCCTCTCGGGAGTTGCTGTAGGGAGTAGTGAGCAGCGGGCTTTCTGGGAGCCAGAGAATCTGGTGGAGTCGGTTCAACAGCATGGCCGGCCTCGGCAACAGGCCAGCGGGGGCGGGAGTGCACAAGCCTAGAACGCCATGTATAAAGCTGTAGAAGCCCTGGACCCGAACAACCACCAAAACCCGACTGTAACAGCGCTAAAGCCCCTAAACCCTAAACCCTCCACCCTAAACCCTAAACATCCAGCCCGTCTAAGGCGAGGCCCGTTCCACCCGGGGGACCTCCGCCCCACTGGCGTCAGGGCCTTGCTGTGGGTTTAGGGAGGGTTTAGGGTTTAGGGTTTAGTGTTTAGTGTTTAGGGTTTAGGGTTCAGGGTTTGGGGTGGCTTTCGGGGGGTTTCAGAGAAACCCGGAGACCCGACATGTCGCTAAGCCCTGAAGTAGGCAACGCTGCTCGTTACGGCCCCGCGTGTTTTGCGCGCGTCATTGTGGAGTTGGACGTCGGAAAACGTTCAAACCTCGAGGTTTTTGCGTGTCGAACATTGGCTAGACGTGTCTTGTCTATCCTCAAAATCAACACTGCACCCAGGCTTTCGTGATCGCGTGCACAAAAACACTGCGGCCACGTTTGGACACTTTCGAAGTGCGAGTTTGGAAGTGCTTGCACTTTGAACGCTTTTTTCGGGCACAGCGTTCTCGTGCTAGTCAAATTGTCTGCTGGACATGTACAGTGTCATATGCTTGTCTCAGGGGTCATCAGACGCAATCACCGAAGCCGGCTTGAGTCGAATAAGTGTACCAGATTTGATTCTGGTAGCGGGGCTTTGTCTCCTGCCAGAGGGCTACTCTTGCGCCATTCGGCGACCTCGTCTCCCGAGACGACTGCGGTGCTGTGGCCCGCAACAACGACGACATCTTCTACGCGATTTTCGACGACCTCTTCGGTCTTGCGACCCACGAGCACCACGATCGGACTCCTTCGGGGGACCAAAGTTTTGGCAGCGATCTTGCTGCTTCTTTTCTCCTTGTGCGGTGGCCTCTGGGCGACCACTGCCTCATTTGGCGGCGACGCGCCGGCGGCCATCGGTGAACGAGCCCTACTGCCAGGAGGTGATCCGGACCTTCTACACGCTTCTCCGCAAGGCCTACTACACGGATCAGTTCGAGATCTACTGCGTGGCTTCGGTGTGAAAGAAATGGCACTTCCATCGACTGGAGGCGTGCCATTGGACGAGTGGCGAAAAGACACGCCGCCTGGTTGGCGACCAGGTGTTGAAGCATATCCCTTGAAGACTTACTTTGCGAAGTTGAAGCTGTGGTACCGTTGCACAGAATGCCCGGACGAAGTCATTGGGCCACTGGTGGCAGGAAGGCTTCAAGGCCGTGCCCAGCGGATTGCTCTGGAGTTGAAGTTGATCCGCCCGGACGGCACCTACGATGTGGGCGATGCAGCGCTGGTCAGGTTGAGCGTCGACGAGGTCATCGACCCCAACGATGGAGTGACTGTGCTGCAGGCCCATATCCCTTCGGGAGTGCAAGCGCTGTGCAATGCTCTTCGAGATGCCTTCGGCGACACAGATGAGACGCAGACCACGCGGGCGCTGGAGATGTTCTTTGAGCACAGGCGCCCGCACAACCAGGAGCTCCAGGAGTACGCTGCCGAATGGGACTTGCGATACGAGGAAGCCAGAGAGAAGGCCGGTCTGGACATGAACAACGTGGCGAAAAGTTATTTGTGGATGAAGCAGAGCGGCCTTTCACAACGGCACTTGGATGACCTTCGGCTTCAGGTGCACGGCGACCTCAGCAGGTTCCACGACATCAGGGGCCTGGCTGTTCGCTTGTCCCATCGCGTCGAAAAGGCTGGCAACACTGGAGACGTGTTCTACGAGGACGACAAGAACTCTTCTGCGCGCGAGGCCTGGGAAGAAGAGGACACCAGCTACTGGGCTGAAGCATGGTGGAGTGAGGATCCCTGGTCATATGCCGAGGAAGAGTACCCTGGCGAGGAAGTCTGGTACGAGGACGAAGAGGAGTTCTTCGACCCGTATGAGTACGAAGCTTGGGCCGGGGAGCCTGCCATGGAGCCAGGCTACCAGGGAGAAGGTCGTCCGGTGGAGCCCGAGCCTGACGGCGTCTTTAGTGCGGGTGGAGCGCGCAGCAAAGGCAAAGGTGCTTTCGGCACCGGGTGCCACGTTTGCGGAAGCAAGTGGCACATGGCAGCCGATTGTCCAGTTCGGGGAAAAGGCCAGTCGTATTCTCCGGACCGCTCTCCGAAGGGCAAAGGCAACTTCGGCAAAGGCAACTTCGGCAAAGGCAACTTCGGCAAAGGCAAGAGCAAAGGAAAAGGCAAATGGCGACCCAAGGGCAACGGCGGCTACAAGGGGCGTGGCAAGGGATACGGCTCAAAAGGATCCTGGGGGCCACGCTACTACATGAACTACGAGGACGAAGCCGCCTACTACGACTACCAGCTTCGCCATGTCCGACAAGGTTTGCATCTTGGAGATTCTCCGAAGAGGACATCGTCTGCCAAGGCCTCCACCAAGTACTTCAACATATCCTCCGACGCCGCGACCAAGAGTGAATACTTCGAGGACCTGTTGAAGCTGGAGCGAACCGGGCGGCCATTGGCTGCTGAAGCTGAAGCACGTGCGAGCACCGAGGACAGCGTCGAGGCGAACAAGAAACTTGAGAAGAACCTGGCATTCTTCTTCCGCAAAAGCAGCAGCGACAGTGATGACGAGAACGTCGAGAAGCACAGGACCTACCACGAGAAGCCCGATGTCGATGAGATCTTTCACACGGTCGATGGTCACAGAAGACGAGGTTTAATCATCGACCCAGGAGCGGCGAATGGTTTGGTTGGCTCCGAGACACTCCGCGACCTGCTGGCGAACGTGGACCAAGCACAGGTCGTGAACGACACGCTGGAGTGGAAATCGAAGCGCTCAGAGGTGACAGGAATAAGCGGCTCGGCAGATACCACCCTCGGCGAGATCAAAATGATGCTGCCCATGCTCGACGGCGTCACTGGTGCGCATTACAAGGCGGACGTCATCGGCGGCGAGGCCAGCATGTGTCCGGCTTTAGTTGGAAATCCCGCGCTGGTTGGCATGCGAGCTGTGCTGGCAGCAAATTGGTTCGAGAACAAGGATGGACTTTTGATCATCCCCGAGGGCGACAACGACTTCTGCCTCATCCGCTTGCTGTACACCGACTCCAAGCACTACCTCCTGCCGTTGGACGAGAAATCGAACGCCAAGGAGTACCAGGCTGAAGCCGAGAAGGCTCGAAGCTTTATGGTCAAGGCCCGCGAGAACTCCCGCAAGCGCTGGACAGACGTGAGAACATGGTACATGCGGCCGACGACAGCAAAGCCAAAGCGGAGTCACCATGATGACCCACCATTGACGACAATCAAGCCGAACGTCATGCACTACGAGGACTCAACCGCCGAGGAGCCACCAACACTCAAGACCACAGTGGACACTGGTGAAAAGAAGAGCGTGCAGTTCATAGATGAGCAATTACCGCCGACAGCTACAGCAGCGCCGCTCGAGACTGCGGGGCGTCTACACAGCAGCTCGTCTCCGTCAAGTGTTTTGCCCACCAGTGTCGTCACGACAGAGGTCATGTTCGCTGCCGAGGTCGAGTCTCTGTTCACCAGGCCGACTATGTACGAAGGTGACTCTCTCCCACATGAGCTACCTGACCATCGTCTTCGCGCCATGTCAAATTTCTATCAAGGCACAACGGAGGAGTACCACACAAAGTCAGGCTACCGAGCGGTGAACCCCAGCAACTACGACCAGTGGCGACACAGCCAAAGGGCAAAGCGAAAGGGCCAATTCTGGGAGATTGGTGTTGGTGCTGGACGGCTGTCATACATTGCACTCCTTGCCGGGCTGTCCGTTGTCTTCCCTGTGGACCTCAGATATGGATGGAACATCGCTGACCCAAGGCATCAACAATGCCTACTTGATGCACAGATGAGGTCAGAGCCTGAAGTCATTGTGATTTCGCCGTTTGGGCCAGCGTCCTTTGCCGGAACTAAGGATGCAAGTGCGGGCGAACGTGACGCGCTGCAAGCTGAGGAACAGAGTGTGATGAACTTTGTGCGTGAGCTGGTATCCCGACAAGTGGAAGCCAAGCGAGGTTTTGTGATCGAGACCCATTGGAACACGTCATCATGGAGAAGTTCACTTCTCGTGCCCATCGAGCAGGACATACCTGGATGTCGACCACGACAACGCGCAGATCACTGCTCCTATGGGGCTACAGATGAGAAAGGCCACCCGATTCACAGATCGGTCGGCCTTCAGAGCAACTTCTCTCTCCGGGCCTCGACTCACCGCTGCCGGGGACACCGCCAAGGACACGCTGCTCATCGTACACAAGGAAGCTTGGCCACTCTTCGAGCGTTCGACCGCACCAGCTCTGCCGAGCAATGGTCAAGGACATCAAGAAGTTTGTGGCCAGACATGATAGTGCGAGCTTCATCGGGTACAAGTGCCCGGAATGTGCGCAAGGGCGAAACGCACCTCCCGGAACGGAACACACTCTGGTTCCACGAGAATGCCGACATGCCAGTTCCTTGCCCACACCGAACGCCCGAGCCTCTTCAAGCCGTGAATCTCCTGATGAACCGCAACCTCAACCTCCAGTCCGAACAGCGGTGGTCACGCCATTGCCGCAACTTATGGATGAGTTCAAACAACGAGCTCTTAAGAAACAGAACCTGGACGAAGTAAAGTTGCAGTTGCCTCCAGAGGTTCAGCTCACTGCGGTGGATACACTGATGCTCAAGAGCCTCCTCCTGGAACTGGTCAACGACAGTGTCAACATTATCTCTGCGAAGAAGGGCAAGCACAACCATTGGAGTCAGGACCCTGTGCATCTGGCTGTGTTACGAAAGATTCTGGCGAGGCTCATGACAGTCAAGGGTGTGAGCACTTCTCTTCACTGTGAGACGCTTCCTCTTCCTATGCCTTTCCTTCGAACAGATTCGGCACCTTTGAGGATGATCATAAAGGGCGACGTAAAGGCATGGACGATGAAGACGATCGAGGACCTGCGCACCTTCACCGACAGCCAGCTGAAGGCAAAGGTCTACAGCGAAGAATGGGTCATAGCAATCTTCGGCTCTTCACCCAAGGACCGCGACTACTGGGAGATCGACAAGGCCCGCGGCCGGGCAACAAGACATCATCCACAACCGCGAGTTGCAATGTTCACTCCTCGAGAAGATGAAGGGCCCCTCTCCATTGAGGAGCTCGAGGCTACACGGACCACCGTCGCCATTCCTTTCGACTCTCCAGGTCCCAAGGTGGTCATCAAGGATGAATGGACATCACGGGAGAGTTCGAGGGCGGCTCTGGAACAAGGCCGCTGGACCGGCACGACTGAGTTCACCATTCGTGTTGTTGATGATGACCCAGAACCTCCTGAAGATCCTGTTGCGCGAGCAGCTGATAGCCGTCAGGACGAGCTCGATGCCGAGGAGACTCAGGAGGAAGCTGAACATGCTGAGCAGGCAGGGGCCGAGGATGGTGGTGTGCTCGATCCGCCCAGGAGAACCAACTTCGATTTCCGCCGTGTGTTGGTCAGGCTGCCCAGGTTGGCCAGGTCGGATCCAGATCAGGCCAAAAGATTGATTTTGGGACTTCACGAGAGATTTTGGCACGCGAATGCCAGTGACCTTCAGTCATTGCTCAGCCGAGCAGGAATGCCCAGCGAAGTGCTGAAGATGGTGCCTGAGACGATCGCAAGCTGTGGAATCTGCAGACGATACAGCAGACTGAAGAGCAAGCCTGTGGTCAAGACAAGTCATCCAGGATCGTTTAATGTCGAGGTCCAAGCGGACTATTTCCAGCTCTGGGACCAATGGTTCATGATCTTGATCGACGTTGCGACCAGGTACAAGACGATCATCAAGGTTCCTGGCCGAGACCTTCAAGCAGCTCTGCATGCGATCCTCCAGCACTGGTTGCGCTACTTTGGTCCCATGCGCAAGCTGATTTCCGATCAGGAGTCGTGCCTTATGTCCCACGAGGCAGCTGCTGAGCTTGAACGGCTGAACATCCAGAGAGCGCCCGCAGGCACCACACGTGGGCGTGCTCAAGGCGAGCACACGACCACCGGTCTGGTGGAGAAGCACGTTGACTTGGCGAAGATTTGCATGCTTAAGCTACGGGCTGAAGCTGAACGTCAAGGGCTAGACTGTGATCTCGGCGACATAGCAGCAGAGGCCAGTTTCGCTCAGAACGCCACAATCAACATCGGTGGCTACTCGCCTCACATGATGGTGACTGGAACGCTTCCGATGCCCTACTACGACATCGACGCTCCGGGAATACAGGCGTTCACTGGGGCCGACCAGGTGAATCCTACGGTCTACGAGCGAGCTCTTCGACTACGGCAACTGGCTCTCACTGCTGCAGCTCAGTCCATCGCTGAGGACCGTATTGCGAGGGCAGGACACACTCGACCTCAGCGTCTACCAATCGAGAACATGCAGCCAGGTGTCACCGAGATTGAATTTCATCGTGAAGATGCTGATGGACTTGGTTGGCGTGGACCAGGTCTTCTCCTGAAGCTGCAGGACAACGGCTCTGCCATCGTGGAGTACCAAGGAAGGCCATACTTGATACCGATGCGTAATCTCAGGATCTTCCGCGGTACCTACTACAACGACTTCCATGGAAACGTGCAGGACAGGAAGCGGCAAGAGTTTGACTCATGGGTTGCTTTGCGACGACTCATGGAGAGCGTGGAAGCTTGTGTACCTTTCCGCATCGATACCTACGGCCACTTGAAGAACAACCGCGACAAATGGGTGAAACTGCCACGGTCACTTGGTGAAGCACAGCAGAAGGCCATCTTCAATGACATTGTCTCCGCTGCACAGTTCTTGACTGCCAAACCATGTCACGGAATTCGTGTCGGTGTTGGACTAAAGAAAATGGTTACGCCGGCCAGAACCACCGGCACACTGATTGCATGGCGCAAGAACACGGTGCAGATGTCCATCATCGACAACCCCTCGGGCAACGACATGTCAACGGTGGCTTTCCGTGTCGCGGGGCGAGAGGAGATGTGCTACATCTACTTCTACAGCTACGTTTCCGACTTCGTGCAACCTCCGTCTGAGACATGGTCACCCAAAGGCGTTCCGATGGAGGAGTCACCGTTTGTGCGACATGATCCTCAGGAGCGCCGAATGCCAGATGGCGCCAGCAACGACGACGGCAAAATGGAAGTGGACCCTGCGGACAACAAGCGTGAAGGGCCCGAGTCAAGGACTGTTGTCATCGGGCCTGAAACCAAGCGTCAGAGAACTTCCTTCACCACACCACCTTCGGAACATATGTCGCAAACCTTTCTCATGATGCATCAAAGGCAGCACATCATCGACATTGCTCAGGACGATCCGCCCGACATCATTGACTACGACCCTTCGGTGTCTACGGCGACCACCGCGGGCATCTTTCATATGAGGTCTCCTGGCTGGTTTGCGGATCTCAATGTGGGCAACATCTTCCGCGTCGATGCCACAACTGACAACATCGATGAGAGTCAGGTTGCTCCAATTTGGCCGTTGGTGGACGAGGCTGACGAGAAGGAAGTCGGACAGTTTGTCAACGAGTCCGCTTTCCGTGCTGTGCGACGAGACTCCTTGGGCAAGGACTGCGCCATCATTGATGCCATATGGGTGAGAAAGTGGAAGAAGATGCCAAATGGACGCATGGTGAAAAGCAGATTGTGTGCACGCGGATGTCATGACCCGTGGAAGCATGAGTTGAGCAGCAGATCATCAACGGCAACCAGATTGTCCCAAAGAATGATCCTCACATCAGCTTCCAACTCCAGGACGAAATTCCTTGAGAGCTGGGACATCGCCGGCGCTTTCCTGAAGGGCCTGACCTACGAGAGCCTGTGGCGAGAACTCAAGGAGCTGGGCATGCAGTGCGTGGAAAGGATGATCGCCATAGTGCCGCCGCGAAATGTTTGGCGTCACCTTCGCAAGCTCAGCAAAAAGTTCCAGATCCCCGATGAGGACATCCCTGCCTACGTCCTGCTCTGCCTGAAGCCTGTCTACGGTTTGAGTGAGGCTCCTTTGGCATGGCAGCTCTACCTCCATAAGTACTTGAAGCAGCTTGGAGGTGTTCGGTCACATTTTGATGAATGCTACTGGTTTTGGCCACATGCTCAACCTGGACGGTGGCCACGTTCTTCCTTGTCCACTCACGTGGATGATTTGGCCGTTGAAGGAGCAAGGACGTGGTTGGATGAAACCTTCCAGAAGATGCTAGCAAAGTTTGGCAAGTTGTCCAGGCAAACGTTGCCTTTCAGCCACTGCGAATGCCGATACTCCAAGATTGCTGATGGCATCAAGGTGGATCAGAGTGAGTACGTAAGCATGCTGCAGCTGATTCCAATCGTCAAGGGCGACCCAGATGATCGTGATCTACTTCCAGCTGAACTTACCTCTCTGAGATCAGCCATTGGCGGGCTGATGTGGACAGGGTTGACTCGTCCCGACCTCCTCGCGGAGTTGTCCACCTTGCAGTCAGTGATGAACAAGGCCAAAGTGAAGCATCTCAAGGACGCAAATGAACTGGTTCTTCGAGCGCAACGTGACAAGGAGGCTGCCATCCTGTACCGCGACTTGGAGTGCTCGAGTTACCGCATTGTGTGCATTCACGATGCCTCAGCAGCAAGCTCGACGAAGAACTACGCTCAGGAGGGCGTGATCGTGGTGCTCATGGCGGACTACCTAGATGTGAAAGAGAACCATGTGATCGCCAGCGATGAGTTTGCGCGCGCAAGATTGTCAGGCAAGGCCCAGCTGCTGCATATGCAATCAAACAAGGCTAAGAGAGTGAGCTACTCAACTTCGCATGGCGAGACGTTGGCGGCAATCAATGGTCTGGAATGTGCTACATTGGTCAGCACGCGGCTTGCCGAGATCACTTACGGCGGCAAAGCTCCTACCATCCAGCAGCTTCTAGCTACTCAAGAGAGAGGCTGTGTGTACTTTCCGGTCGACATGCACACGGACGCGAGAGACTTCTGGGAGTTGAGTACTGGTGCCAAGGCGCTTCCTCAGGACAAGTCCCAACGATTGTACATCCTTGCTCATCGTGAAGCCCGTTCCACCGGGCGCATCAGATGGGTCATTCTGACGCCCACCGAGTGCATGACCGCGGATGCTCTGACGAAACCCATGGTCTCAGATTGCCTCATGGAATGGCTCACGACAGGTGTCATCAAGTTCTGGAACACTGGTCATCCCCTGGAGATGAAGCGACTTCCGCCCGCTGCCCAAGTGTCAGAAGATGACTTGCTGGCGGGTGACACAGTGCTGCAAGAGAAGGATGCCTGGTTCATTGCAATCCCAGCATTGGCTACGTCGTCAAAGCTGTTCTATGTGCTGGTTGCTTCATCGTTGATGTCTACTGCCAGGGCACAACCGTCACTGCCACAACCGCAAGACTTTGGATGGCATGACCTTTTCCTGGTCATTCTGGTGATGCTGATCTCAGCTACCTCTGCAGCAGTGGCTATCTGCTGCGACAGATCTTGTACCAGAACGTCTACAACCACTACGACTACGACGACCTCTACGCCATCGAGCTCGACACCTATGCCGACTACTTCGTCTTCTACAACCGCTGCCGCGTCCTCCAGTTCGAGTACTGCTCCTCCGGCCGCAAGCACTACTTATGAGCACGATATTTCCATTCGTCAGAAGGGCCACTCGTATCACACTCCACAGTGCATCTATGCACAAGGGGGCAAGAAGTACAGACCCTGCGGGTTTTGTAATCCTCATCAACGAGGCCTCTGACAAGCAAAGTCCAAAGCGGAGTCAAATTGTCTGCTGGACATGTACAGTGTCATATGCTTGTCTCAGGGGTCATCAGACGCAATCACCGAAGCCGGCTTGAGTCGAATAAGTGTACCAGATTTGATTTGCTTATGTTGTATAAAAAGTCTCAAAAAGTGTGCAGAGGCAAACCAAATGCTGCAAATGCCAGTGTTTTGGGAATCTTCGCCAAAGGCGTGAACGCTTGTGACCGCGTGTCTTGTTCCACAAAAATGTTGTATAGAGAAGCAAACATGCTGTAACTACCAGTGTTTTGGGCATCTTCGCCAAGGGCAAGAAAGCGCTTGTGACCTCGTATCTTGTTCCATAAGCGCCAAACATGCTAAACGCCGTAAATGCCCATGTTTTGGGCAAGGCCGGCATATGAATGGCCCTTATTGTCCCCCCCCCCCCCCCCCCCCCCCCCCCCGTCTCCTCCTTTGCACGCACAGCTCTGGGGCCGCGACGGGCCTATGGTGGGAGCTCGGACTTTGATCCCTTGACTTGCAACTGACCATGATTTGCGAACCCTGAAACACTAAAGTACTAAGCAGCAAACGCTAAAGTTGAAGGCCATCAGCGCCCTGAACCGTATAGCCTAAGCCTTGAAAACTAAAGACTCCATAAGCTTCTATAGATCCGAAACCCCCAAAGCCTTTTTGTGTGTGTGTGTGTGTCTGTGTCTGTGTCTGTCTCTGTGTCTGTGTCTCTCTGTCTCCGTCTCCGTCTCTGTCTCTGTCTCTGTCTCTGTCTCTGTCTCTGTCTCTGTCTCTGTCTCTGTCTCTGTCTCTCTCTCTGTCTGTCTGTCTGTCTGTCTGTCTGTCTGTCTGTCTGTCTGTCTGTCTGTGTGTGTGTGTGTGCGTGTATGTGCGTGCGTGCGTGCGTGCGTGCGTGCGTGCGTGCGTGTGTGCGTTTGTGCGTGGGTGGGTGTGTGTGTGTGAAGCGCCCTAGAGCATGGGTGGACAGGGTCATTCCCACACGTTTTTGAACATGATGCGAGACACAAGAGAAGCAACTGCATGTAGCATTGACCAAGCCACAAGCGGGAAAGCCGGAAGTGTAAGGTCCGTGGACCTCCGCTCAGCCTTCCGCCGATGGGTGCCAGGAGGGCTCAGGGACGTTGGGTTCAGGGGAGTACGAAAAAGGTTTAAGGGCAGAGGGATCGAGGTTGTTGCGCCGGGGTTTAAGTTGACGCTTCTTCAGGTTGCAAGGTTCAGAAGGAAGCCCCCCTAGGCTATATAGGGATAAAGAGTTTACGATGGCATCTTCAAGAAAGTGCTTCCCCCACTTCAAGGCTTGCGCAGCTCATCCTTCTGGTGTCCTATCCCCAGCAGGTAGTTACAGGGCCATCTCGAGTTCTGACCACAGCAGTCCACCAGTACCGGTCAGTACTGACTCCGAGAAGCCTGCCTTGCACGCCCGAACGGGATTTTTGGCGAGGAAAGCGAGGTTCAAAACCTGCCTGAGAAACGGGACCTTGGCGGGAGTCCGAACCCAGACTGCACGGCGGGCCGAGGCTAGAGCTACGCCCCAGAATGTGCGCGTCGCGGCAGGTGATCGAATCAGATCCCCTAGGCTCAACGTCGGAAGGAAGCCAAGGTGTGTGCACACTGTTTGGGAACTCTCCTTGTTTCTGCCCAAGAAGGACTGGTTCAAGAGGTTCAAACTATGGAGCCTGGAGTCCCCAAACCCTGCACTTTAAGTCCAACTCGGCACAGGGGCTTGGTCGAGGGCCGCCGTATAGACTCTGAGGCTTGTTGAGACCTGGTGACATTGGTTCCGCAGCTGTTGCTGCAACTATGGGTGGCGGTATTGATATCAGGCTTGTGCTCGCTGTTCGAAGCGCATGCCTTCAGAGGCAGTCACAAAACGTCAGCTCAATGATGTGCACGGCGAGATGCTGCAGCAAATGCAGATCACGATCGGTGGGTGTGCTTGCATGGGCTCACTGCATGAGTAGGGACAGGTAGTAGGTTAAGCGGCCTTGCATGACGTCTACACTCCAAATGCTACAGCCCCAGGTGTAAAACTTCATAAACCTAGCTTGAGCAAGCCTGAACACCAAGCCCAGTACCTTGAGCTCTAAACCCTACAAAGGGGAAGTCGGGGAGGCTCCGAGGTTTTGGTCCAGCGGCTCCGCTTTCTCCGCTTCGCCCTCTTTCCCGCAGGCCGACGAAGCGCGCCGTAGAGGCCAAGCCGTTGCGCAGAGACAAGGCGGGGCTGGGAACTTCTAGGGGTTTCCGTGTCGACAGGCAATAAAGCTATATGGAAACCCTAACTCCTAACCCTAAACCCTAAACCCTAAACATCCCTAAACCCTAAACCCTGAAGCTTCGTGTTTGGGCCAAAATGCCGATTAGAAATGGACACGAGACAAGCCTCAAGGATCACAATCGCGAAGCTCGAGCCGACATCATGAGTCATTCGCGACGTAGGTACTATGTTACAAGTCATCGAGGAGTGACGAGTTGGACAGAAAGAGGCTAAACCACGACCCGAGAACTTCCCCCAATCTCGTGTGCAAAAGCACCAACGGCCTGCGCTCAAGGACCCATCAAGCTCTTCCCGACTACCAACATTGGAAGCGATGTCCAACCAAGAGGAACTCAGCAACTGCAAGACGTGTCGAAAGCCGGAAGCAAAGAGATACATTCGCAGATATGTCCTCGCTATCCGTGCATCTGAAATAAACATCACCTTGCCAACCAACCTTCCGCAGGTCCCTGCGTCAACACGTTGCCAAACTCGAGCCGCCAGACAATCTACACTAGCCCTAAATCTCAAACCCTAAGCCCTAAACCCTAAACCCTAAACCCTAAACCCTAAACCCTAAACCCTAAACCCTAAACACTAAACCCTAAACCCTAAACCCTAAACCCTAAACCCTAACTGGACAATGTGCGAAGGCTCAGAGGCCCAGCTCTTGTCCCAACAAACGAATGGCAAAGAACATCTACTCACACAGCGTTAGACTTAACAACTTCTGTCTAGCTCGTAAACGGGCTTATTTCGGGTTTAGGGTTTAGGGTTTATTGTTTTGGGTTGGATGTACTGAGGGTTATTGTAAGACGGGGTATTGAGGGTTACTATAAGACATGTATAAGGGAATAGTATGAATAGTATTCGTAAGTATCGACCCCTATGTGTTCTAGGGCCGTTCGACGATTGCAGTTCATGAAGAGCTGGGTTGAACGAGACATTGGTCATCGGTTCATCATTCCGATTGCTTCAAGCCGAACTCTGCCCTAGCATTTGGTTTAGGGTTTAGGGTTTAGGGGTTAGGGTTCAGGGTTCAGGGTTTCGGGTTTAGGGTTCGGTTTACGGTTCAAGAAACACAAACCACGGCCTCCTGGCGCGGACATGGGACGTGCTTCCGTGGGGAGGCCCATGATGGGCTATGAGGCCTTGCAATCTTAAGCCCTACAAAGGGCCTTTTAAGGAGGCTGTACAGGGTAAGAAGGCCTTAGAGTCCCGACAATCGACCCTAAAACCCTAAAACCCTAAACCCTAAACCCTAAACCCTAAACCCTAAACCCTAAGCCCTAAACCCTAAACCCTAAACCCTAAACCCTAAGGGGCTTCTTCAGGAGGTCATCGCCCCTTCTTTTCAGGCCCATGAGGAGCGCTCGGTTCTGGAGGCCGCCTTGGCCTCCAGCAGCTCCGTGGCCCGGGCCCTCTTTTGGGGCAGGGTTTAGGGTTTAGGGTTTACGGTTTACGGTTTAGGGTTTAGGGTTTAGGGTTTAGGGTTTCGGGTTTAGGGTTTAGGG
>CAJNDS010001691.1:58994-111494 GCA_905221605.1 Symbiodinium natans | reverse complement strand
ATGGCTAGGACCAGAAGCATTACAACGTTCTTGTGGGTTTAGAAGATTCAGATGTTGATCAAGTTACGCAACAGAAGGCCCAAAGGTTCAGGGTTTCGGGTTCAAATATGCTGCTTCTTCAGGCTTACAGCATTTTCATTGTCTTTTCATCAGGCCCCCTCCCCCTTCGCCCCGCAACGCCGAACCTCACTGGGCCCGGAGTTGGAAAAAGCGGCGTAGACTTCGCGAACCTTTTGAATGGGCATCCGCCATCGCTAAACTTCGAATCCTAAACCCTCAGCCTCAACCCTCAGCACAGTATCCAGGTTGCTGGTACACATCTTGGGATGTTCACCATTATACTAGCAACCCTTGATAGGGATTAACAGGGGTTACTAGAATCCCCATGAGCTCTTCGTAGAAGGGGGAACATCCCAATAAATATCCCACCATACCCTAAACCCTAAACCCTGAAGCCGAAACCCTAAACCCTAAAACCCTGTGCCCTTTGCAGGAGCGAATGGCAAGGATTTATAGCAATCCTCACAGCCGCTCGGTTTACTGCAGGACTTTGGGCTGAGGCCCCTAAACCTCTAAACCTCTAAACCTCTAAACCTCTAAACCTCTAAACCTCTAAACCTCTAAACCTCTAAACCTCTAAACCTCTAAACCTCTAAACCTCTAAACCTCTAAACCTCTAAACCTCTAAACCTCTAAACCTCTAAACCCCTAAACCTCTAAACCCCTAAAGCCCTAAACCTCTAAACCTCTAAACCTCTAACCCCTAAACCCTAAACCCTAAACCCTAAACCCTTAACCCTAAACCCTAAACCCTGACTGTTGACACTTGTGGTTTCTTCGAAGCACGGCTCCTTGAAGATGAGAGTCGCCTTCGTTCCCAAGACCCCCCAAAGCATCTCCGCAGCTCCCAGAGCCCCGAAGCCCGTGAGTTGGGGTTTAGGGTTTAGGGTTTAGGGTTTAGGGTTTAGGGTTTAGGGTTTAGGGTTTAGGGTTTAGGGTTTAGGGTTTAGGGTTTAGGGGTTAGGGGTTAGGGTTAGGGGGTTAGGGGGTTTGGGTTTATGGCTTAGGGTTTAGGGTTTAGAGGTTAGAGGTTTAGAGGTTTAGGGTTTAGGGTTTAGGGTTTAGGGTGGGAGTTTTAGGCTCGGATGAGAACCGAGGCCAGCTTTTCGTGGCGCTCCTGATTACCGTGGCGCACCAAGCTAAGGGCTTCGTGTTAGTTGGGAAGGCAGAGGGTGTGAGCTAGAGGTGTAAGATAGGGGCCAGAATAATTATTAGCAGTATTCCCTTATGGTCCCCTTGTAGTTATTCCAAAATAACCCCCCCAAAACCCTATTCTAATTCTTAAGGCCCCTATATTTGTAATTTTCAAAGTGTGGGGGGGGGGGGGGGGGGGGGGGGCGGGGGAGGGCCAGTTCAGCTTCATGAGGCCAACTTCATCGCCACCATTGCGGAGAAGGACGGGCCTTGCACCCCCCCAGCCTCAATGTCTGCTTAGCTTGCTGACATTTGGTGTCTACCAGATGCGGGTTTAGGGTTTAGGGTTTAGGGTTTAGGGGATGGGCTATGAGGCCCTATAATTCCCACAATGAACCCTATAAAGGCCCTTTTTAGGGGGATTATAGGGATATCATAGCCCATCCTGGCAGGAGTCAAGTCTTTAGGACTCTCAATGTCGAATCGGCTCCACCTGCAAAGGAGATTGATCCACCTTATGGCCACTCGGCATCCAAGAACCAGGAGCCCGCGCGCAACATAGCCTCACCCTTGAAGGCTAAACCCTAAACCCTAAACCCTAAGCCCTCAACCCTAAACCCTAAACCCTAAACCCTAAACCCTAAACCCTAAACCCCAAGGGCCTGCAAGCCTCTCCGAAGGTTTCGAACTCCTGGGCTTTCTTTTGGCCTCAGAAACCATGGTTTCGAGTTCAGGGCTTAGGGCTTCAGGGCCTAGGCTTTTCGAGGTCGGGGATATAGGTCTAGGGTTTAGGGTTTAGGGTTTAGGGTTTAGGGTTTAGGGTTTAGGGTTTAGGGTTCAGGGTTCAGGGTTTAGGGGCTCGAGGGTCTGGACGTTGCTGCGTTGCGATGCTGAGGTGCGAGCTTCCAGGGTCACTGTCTGTACTTGTGGGTTTAGGGTTTAGGGTTTAGGGTTTAGGGTTTAGGGTCACCCTGAACTCTAAACCCTAAACCCCTAAACCCTAACACTACATGCATCGAAACTAGCCCGAAAACCCTAAACTGTAAACCCTAAACCCCGAAGTCCTAACCCTACATGTATCTAAATTGGAGTTTCCACCAACTGAGGTGAGCGATATCGGCCAATGTGGCAGCTGCTAGAAGACGCTCCTCGCCCGCAGCTTCGGTACACTTTGTAGGCCATTCACTGCTAGCAGCTCGATTTCGAGGTTGAGTTTTCGGGGTTTTTCGTGCTCCGGTTCTGTTCTTGAAGCCCTACCCGCCCCACCCGCTGGCCGTCCTAAAGTCGCAAAAGCCCGGCTTCGCAAGTGCCGCGGTCGCTGCTCCATGGGCACTGGCGCGGTGCTCCCGCCATCCTGGTGGCTCCGACCCCCCCCAAATCCCGCTCCCGAGCTTTACACTCCCTGGCTCAAGGCCCTGCATTCACCAGGAAGGTGCGGTATGCTATGTCCCCTCCCGGCCCTAATTCCAAAGGCCCTGAGGGGCCCCTATGATCGCAACCTTCACCCCTTAGGTGTTCAACATCCTCTTCTTGACGGAGTTGATCATCAACATCTGGGGGAGCTTTCCGCTGAAGTTCTGGTGCTCGGGCTGGCGCCTGGGAAGAAACGGTGGAGGCTTCAAACGCTGCATGGTGATTGAAACTGCCCACACATCCGAAGACTTCTACCCTGAAAAAATCCCAACGTTCGGTCGGTCGGTGTCTGTCTCTGTCTCTGTCTCTGTCTCTGTCTCTGTCTGTGTGTGTGTGTGTGTGTGTGCGCGTGCGTGTGCGCGCGCGCGCGCGCGTGCGCGCGTGCGCGCGTGCGCGTGCGCGCGTGCGCGTGCGCGTGCGCGTGCGCGCGTGCGCGCGTGTGCGTGCGCGTGCGCGTGCGCGTGTGCGTGTGCGTGTGCGTGTGCGTGTGCGTGTGCGTGTGCGTGTGCGTGTGGATCGGACCGCTTGAAGCGCTTCGGAGGGCGCAGGTACGGGACCCTGCTACGCGACCTCCTGCGGTCTAGACACCAAAACTACTAATTACCTTAAGAACCCCTACTAATTACCTTAAGAACCCCTACTAATTACCTTAAGAACCCCCAAAGACTGAAAAGGTCATAATCCCCATATGTTCAGTTCTGTAAATTACGGCCCCTGACTGGGTACCCTAAATAAGAGGGGCCGCCTGATAATGAGGCGTGTGGGTGTGGGTGTGGGTGTGGGTGTGGTGTGTGGGTGTGGGTGTGGGTGTGGGTGTGTGTGTGTGTGTGTGTGTGTGTGTGTGTGTGTGTGTGTGTGTGTGTGTGTGTGTGTGTGTGTGTGTGTGTTTTGGATTTCTGGCTAAACTGTTTGCAATTATGATTTCCTGTGATACTACTACCATTACCACTACGACGACAACAACGACAACAACAACAACAACAACAACAACAACAACAACAACAACAACAACAGCAACAGCAACAGCAACAGCCACAGCAACAGCCACAGCCACAGCCACAACGACAACGACAACGACAACGACAACGACAACGACAACGACAACGACAACGACAACGACAACGACGGCAGCAGCAGCAACAACAACAACAACAACAACAACAACAACAACAACAACGACAACGACAACGACAACGACAACGACAACGACAACGACAACAACAACAACAACAACTACTACTACTACTACTACTACTACTACTACTACTACTACTACTACTACTGCTGCTGCTGCTACTACTACTACCATACGACGACGACGACGACGACTACTACTACTTCTTCTACTGATACTATGGTTTATTTCGTTTCTTACACTCATGAGCAGCTTATTATCACAAGTATTATGATTTCGCACTTATGTTTTTAACCTTAAGTCTTCATTACAGATACTGGCATAAGTTTTCTTGTCATGAGTACTTGCAGCTTAGTAAGCATCGCTGCTGCTATTACTACTTTCCCCTTCTTTTGATTTTATTGCATCTTCTAAGAACTACGCGTTGAAAAGCTGGGTTTGCACGTATATCGCATCTCCTGGCCCGGACATGGTGTATTATGTAAACCCTGGCATGGCAGCTTTGCCTATCCTTTGGGATGCTCCCCCTTATACTAACAGTCCTTAATAGGGATTATAATCGGGGGTACTATAATCCCTATCAAGGACTGCTAGTATAAGGGGGAACATCCCAACCAATCGTTTATGCTCCACCTGCACCTACTAACCTACTGCACCGGCAAGGAACGTCTTCGACTTCGTTGTTGTCGCTGTCGCTCCTTTGCAGCTGGCCAACCCGAGACGTGCAATTCAGGTTTTGCAGTCTAGTGGAAACCTGCATTTGTTCAGCAACACCAGATTCTGATTAGGTCCTACTCCTTGCCTGCAAACCTAGGTCTAGGCGCTCTGTTGCTAGGTTCCTGCTTTGTAATTAAGAGTGCCTGGTTGGCTGTAAATGTGGCCCAAGACTTCTCGATCATCTCGGGTTTGTGGTTGCGCGGCTAGTGTTGTTGTGCAGGGGTATGTACGTATGTGCTTAACGCATGCGTTCGTGTCATGTATGTATGGACTTACGAATGTCTGCATGCATGCACGTATGTGTGTATATGCATTCATGCATGCATGCATGTGTCGAACTGAAAGGGTGAGTGATACCCCGGCATGGTTTCGATCACCAGCCTAAACCATCCTAGCCGAGCAGCGATTCAATGGATTGCTGCTTTCTGCGCTGGTTCTGCTTAAGATTAACATCCCATGAGCCTCCGCAGCTTTGCAGCCGACTGTTCTTGTTTTGGGTTTAGTTAGTTAAGTAGGGGCAAGCAGCATGTTCAGAAATTTCCGCCCAAGTTTAACATTCCGAAATTGAACTAGGCCTCATTTGACAAGTATGAGTGGAGTTACGGAATTGGTCGCCATCCACGGGCTCCAGCACTTGATGTGTCAGGACGACATAGCCTCTTGGCCCACTTGGCCCGCTCACTACCCCTCGATGAAAGGTTGCAGGGTATGGTCCGGCCGTGTGACATCAGGTTGGCTGTTTGAGCCTGCTGCGCGTGGAACTGCCGCGGCCCCAGACGCATGCGGCGTGCAGTTTCTTAGCGCCCCTTGCGCAGAAGTGTTTCTTGCAGTGAGCCAGAAGATCCCCGAGCTAAAACAGCACCGGGCGTTCTTGCGACTTCTTTCCTGGCTTGCTGACGGGTCGGAACGAGTGCTCATCCGACAGTCTCAAAAGGATTATGCAAATTATCAATCGCTCAGACTTTACTACCCTGAACCCTCTGCCCGAAACCCTAAACCCTGAACCCTAACCCCTAAACCCTAACCCATCAATACACTCGAAGTGCTTAGGCCGGGTGAGTTGAGCTTGCTGCGCACTCTGCGCGCTTTCCGAGTTTCTTGGCTGCAATGTTTCCTCATGAGGCGTGCAGGGTTTTTCCAGGATGGGCTATTAGGCCCCAGATTTCCCCATAATGAACCCTATAAAGGGCCGTTTTAAGGGGTTATAGGGTACAATAGACCGTGCTGGTAGGGCCGTTACGGTGCAAGTTTCCTAGGACAGGCTGCAAGATTGCGGCTTGAGGCTGAATGAATGGCTTGGAGTTCCGTCTGTATCCTGATCACAGGCATGAGCTAGAACCTCAAAATACAGCCACCGCCCTCAGAAGCAGGGTAGGCCGCCATAAACATCACATGCCCTGAGCTCCAAAACCACACCCTCAACACACCTAAGCCCGAAGCCCGACATCTTTACGCTGCAACAGATGCGCGGCAAACCCAACGAGCAGCCGAGGTGTTTCGGCTCTTCAAGCGTGCCACGCCCTTAGGTGGCTGCCGCGCCCAGTTTGGGGGTTTAGGGTTTAGGGTTTAGGGTTTAGGGCTTAGGGTTTAGGGTTTAGGGTGTGCTGTGATGGGGCGTAGATGCCGGGTTAGGTTTTGGGACAAGCCCGAAAGCCTCGTGAGGCGCGAAGAGCAGCTTTGGCCCGACTGTGGAGGGCCATCTAACACTTTTCTCCCACCCCACGCCGTCCGAGGCGGCAAAGCCACCCAAACCTATTCCGTTTAGGGTTTAGGCCTAAACAAATTTTCTTCATTCCGTCACATGTTGCCAGCCTGGTTCAAAATGCAGGTTCACCAAAAAAAAGCAAGCCTCCTTAGGCCCAGGTGGAGAAGGCCCACAGATGCCGACAGGGGCCCGTGAGGGCAAAAGGCCCAATAGTCCAGGAACCCAGCTGCGGGAAGCGACCTGGGTCGACTTGCGCCATCGAGGTCGAAGGGCTTAAGCGCCGCCCCCCAACGTAGGGGGGCGGCCTAGGCCCTGAGTTTGGGGTTTTGGGTTTTGGGTTTGGGGCTTTTGCGTTTAGAAGGTTTGGGGCTTTTGCGTTTAGAACTCTTCTGGGGCCTGGACTTCAGGCAATGTCTTCAGAGTTTCAGAGAGCATGCTGCTGCTCAAGAGGGTAGGTAGTTCTGGTTCAAGCTGTGCCGCCTAAACCCAACCCCCCATAAACTCTGCGCACTGGGCTGTTTCCGCCTACTGACATTCTAAGCTGGGTGTATCGCTTAGGCCCAGGCTTCGGGAATGTCAAGGGTCCCTGGGCTCTAGACTTTCTCACGAAGAGCCAAGTCATGGACCGCTCTGGGCATGCGAAGGCTGTAAGCAGTTCTATGCCAGTGTTGTTGTGGCTGCTTCCGCACGTCTTTGCAAGTAACAAAGGTCGACAACATCTAGTCCGCCTTGCCCCCAAGCCAGCATGCCACAGCCTCCTCTGCCAACTTAAAGTGGTTTGGGTTTAGGGTTTCGGTCAACGTTGCTAAGCGTGGAGATGTGTGTGGAGTGGGTTCGTGGGCCGGAGTTGCCAGAAATATTCAAGCAAACTTTGAAACCCTAGGTGAAGTCATTGAACAAGATCATCAACTCCATTGCCCGAGCTGCCTCTCGGTCAGTCTTTAGAGCAACGCTTGAGAGCTTTGGGGCCCAGAATTGCGGGTTTAGGGTTTAGGGTTCAGGGTTTAGGGTTCAGGGTTAGGGTTTAGGTTCAGGGTTTAGGGTTATAGGGTTTAGGGTTTTGGGTTTAGGGTTTACGGCCCCAAACACAGGGTCTCCACCGTCGCCCTTGAACGCTGAACATGTGGGAGTTTACGATGATCAGGGACCCCTAATACAGACCCCCAACCCCAACAGGGTACCGGTCTTCACTTGGCTTCAAACCATGTTTGCCCGAAGCTCTTGAACTCAAACCCTGGTACTGTCTGCACCTTTTAGAGGCCGAGGGCATGGCTGCAGCTAGGGTCATTGTTGGGCCTCGCCCGACTCGACCCTTAAAGCGTAAAACTCATGGACAAAACTGACAGCCTGAAGTTCAAATCCCTTGTTTCGGCTTGTCTCTCCGGCATAGGATGGTTGAAGGGTTGGGGCTTGATTGCGGTGTTAGGATTTAGGTTTTCAGTGGTCAGGCTGTCTCGCTGCGGCAGCGCGTCTTAATGCAAAGAGGTTGCCAGCATTGGGAAGACATGGGAAGTGAGCTAAGCAAGAGGTGCTGTTCTCAAGGTTTCGGGCGCTTAGAACTCAGAACATCGGGTTTCGGGTTCGCGCTATTGTGCTCTTAGAGCCCCTTCAAAAAGGCCCTTTATAGGGTTGACTATGGGGATTGTAGGGCCTAACAGCCCATCCTGGTTTCGGGTTCGGGGTAGTGTATCGCGAGATGCACTCCCGAATCCGGAAAGCCACAAGTCGCTGCTGCAGCGTGTCATTTGCCCAGGTCTCTGGCGTGTGCAATGCCTTCTTGATCATGTTCATCTTCATGCACCCCGGCACCAGTTTCATCGTACTGCAGTAGAGGGACCTTGACAAAGCAAAGACGGCATTGAGCAGCAACACTGATTGAGATAAAGGCCTCCACCCCCTACTCAGTCTGAGGGCAGCCTTTGAAAGGTTCAGGGAAGATTTACTCATAAGCAGAGGATTTACCCTTTACGGTCTTGAGCTCTTCTTTTGGATATTTCCGTGCTGCTCAAGCATGCGGCTAGCAAAGCAGCTGACGTCTAGAAGAGAGAGTACAGTCAGAGCGTCTTGTGTTTGAAATCAATGCGGAAAAGGCGAAGTCGCAGCAAACAGCGTCAACCTTGTTGTTCCTGCCACTGCGGAAATAGTCTCTTATTGGGCACCTTACCCGCTTTCGCATGATGAACCCGCTCCTTCTCAGACCCACACGGCAGCAGTTCGTGGGATACGATTGCTGTGACTACTCACGGTGCCACTCTCCAAGAAGTTGCCATTTTTTGGCATGCCCTGCTAGTGCCTGTTTTGCACAGCGTCAGGTTAGGACTCCAGTTTTGCTACGTCATAGCCATGCGTCTACAGCCCCAACAAGTGCAAGGGAAAATCTTTCGTGTGGAGTGCCTTCCCCGAATTTATTTTGCGCCGCAGGGCCCAACCCTAAACCCTAAACCATAAACCCTAAACCCTACACCCTTCTAGAAGGTGCATCTATGCCATCATCGGTGTCGAGTGGTTCGCCCTTTGGGCGCAAGACGGCACTTACACGACCTACACGCCCCTGGGCAGGGATCAGATTGTGGGGCTCTGGCCTATAAGGGACATAACCTACTACTTGCTTAAGACTTACAAGGGTAATTAATATGGGGATTATTATCTTCAATTTTTGCGGGTAGTAACAGATCGCCGCAGCACAAGTGGGCACCACCCAACCCAAACCCACGCCCCAAGTATGCCACTCGACTGAACCCTGTAGCTGTAGCTGGAGTCCCCAACCCTGCTGCTGTAAAGGATGTACGGCAACAGCACCAACGAGATCCTGGCATACACTGGGCGTGGCCTGCTGTATGGCGAGGCGCATGTAGAGCATCGTTCTCTCTGAAGGCACTTGAAGCTACACCCAAGCTTCGCGCGCGTGCTGAAGGAGTACTACGGCACCTTCTCCCGAGCGCTCTACACCCTCTGGCAGGCTAATGTGCAGTTCTGTCACGCCCGTTGCCTTTCACATATTGGCACCTAAATCCGCTTCTAGGTTTGGATTCCGCTTGAAAATGTGCACATTGGGAACGGCATGTAATACCATCCCACCAGTATTGCCCCCCCCCCCTCCTAACACAAGTTGTCTTCCTGGTCTGGTGCGCGTTAGCCTCAGTCTAAGCCCCGAAGCGCCACCAAAATCTGTGTGGTTCTAAAGCTTGGTAGCCCAGTGGTACATTTTTTCCCTTTTTTGGGGGGGTTCAAGGTTCCCTTCTAAGAGTAGGCACCCCCCGAAAAGGGTGTCCTTGTTACAACATGGTTACTGGACTACCAAGAAAAAACCGACTCTGTGAGCCGATAGGTTTCAGTCATCAGAGTATCCCAGCTCCGGGGAAAGGCACACGCGGATTTCAACAGCACGCCCTCCCTATCCAGTCATCCCAGCATTAGATATCAGTAGGTCGCCGGGCTTCCTGCATGAAGTAGAGAAGGCGGTTTCCTGTTCAAGGATGAAAAGAATCCATGGCTTCGAAGAAATCGGCTGGCGGAGACAGAGGGAGAGGGACGGTGAGATCGAGGGGAGGGAGGGAGGGAGATAGGGAGATAGGGAGATAGGGAGATAGGGAGATAGGGAGATAGGGAGATAGGGAGATAGGGAGACAGGGAGACAGGGAGACAGGGAGACACGGAGATAGAGAGACAGAGCTCGCTCAGCGGGGGAGCCCCCCTCCTCTCATGCCCAGCAGAAGAGAAATGGAGGGAGAGAACGCGGAAGCTGAATATCTGGAGCTGTTTGTTCCTGTTCCCTTGCGCATCCGGTACAAGAGTTGCGTTGAGCTGTGCAGAAGGCCACGACATGCGTCAATGGTCCTCGTCTGCTCTTAACGGTTTTCTAAGCCACCCTCGACGCAAGGCTTCAGACCCGAAGCCAATGCAGTAGCAGCCCTAATCAGCAGTGAGTCTTTGGACGCCGAGAGGACCCCCCCCCCCCCCCGTGCCGATGCTTGTTTTTAGCGCTTTTAGGCCAGATGCCCAGTTCAGGGCCAGAGGGTTTTTAGGGTTTTAGGGTTTTAGGGTTTTAGGGTTTTAGGGTTTTAGGGTTTTTGGGTTTTTGGGTTGTAGGGTTGTAGGGTTGTAGGGTTTTTGGGTTTAGGGTTTAGGGTTTAGGCTTGGCGTTTTCGACCTTTGGAGACCTGTAGGTGCTGACGGGCGAATCCTGGTCAGAGATGATCGCACGACCCCTGATGTTTGGCTACGAGACCCCAGCAGCCTGGCAAAAGAGCTTGGGCTTTTCGGTTTAGGGTTTAGGGTTTAGGGTTTAGGGTTTAGGGTTTTTGGGCTTAAGAGTTCTAGGGATTCTAGGGGTCGGGTACTTCGATGGTCTCAGGCTTCAGGGTTCTCGTGTCGTGTATAATGTTGTTAAAGCTTGTGAATTCTAATCATTTTCTTTTCTCTGGGATGGACTAAGGTTCTAAGAAGCTAACTTCAGCACGAGATTCAGCGCCTTGTGAAAGAACATGTCGGCGGTGGCCCGCGACAGAGATCGTCAGCAACGTGAAATCAGGTCCCACATCCGAGGATCCGAGGCTTGAGGTTGTAATCAGAAAGATTCCCTGGATCATCGCGAAGACCCCAAAGCCTCAACCCCGAAAGGCTCGGAAGGCTGTGGATCTGAGAGTTCGGAGCAACTTGTCCTCAACTCGAAAAGCAGTCCCGTATTTCGCAAGATCCCTCCTCTGCCAAATGAGGAAAGGCACTTGGAGGCCCAGATGAGTAGTGAAATTCAGAGGGAGGAGTGCGACAGTTCGAGTTTCCTAACTGCCGTTGCCTTACTTGATTCCCTTCGGCTGCTTCTAGGGCGTAGCACTGCTCAGAAGCCTGGAACCGAACAGACCCTGAGCATCCCTATATCATCACCCCCCAAAACCCTACATAAACCCTAAACCCAAACCCTAAACCCTAAACCCTAAACCCTAAACCCTAAACCCTAAGCCACTCTCACACCATGCAGATCGAGGCCCGCTTCAGTGGACTAAAAGTGGGCCGGCTGGGCAGCATGCAGGAGTAGGTTGCAAGCTTGTTAGGGTTTAGGCTTTGGGGTTTAGGGTTTAGGGTCTAGGGTCTAGGGTCTAGGGTCTAGGGTTTAGGGTCTAGGGTCTAGGCTAGGGTTTAGGGTTTAGGGTTTAGGGTTTAGGGTTTAGGGTTTAAGGTTTAGGGTTTAAGGTTTAGGGTTTAGGGTTTAGGGTTTAGGACCCGGATGGTTTTGGGGCTTGGATTGGAGGGCGTGTGTGTTCTTTTTTCCGGATTGCAGGTGCGGCTTTTTACAATTCGGGCTCCGAATTCAGTTTGCCTCAGTGTTCCATGTCGGGCAAGAGGCCACCACACGTTGCAGAAGCTTTCAAGGCGTGTGAGTAGTACTGCCTCATCTGAACGGCACTTCTCTCTCCTGGTCAAGTCCCCGCAGGGTGAAGGGTTTCAGGGTTTGGGCGTACGGCCCTGAGCTAAACTAAACTAACCCCCTACACCTTGGGATGTTCCCCCTTATACTAACAGTCCTTACGATTGTAGTACTCCCTCCATTATAATCCCCATTAAGGACCGTTAGTATAAGGGAGAACATCCCATCCTACACCTTAGACCAGGCCCTAAACCCCAAACCCCAAACCCCAAACCCTAAACCCTAAACCCTAAACCCCAGGCGTTTTCTTCGTGAGCTTCCTGATCGTCATGCAGGTCATCCTCGCGGCTGGGCGGCGTCAAGTTTCTGCGCTGATGAGGGCGTAGTGCTGCCACTATGTGCTTAAGAGCCCCACAAATATGAAAAAGCTTAAGAACCCCCCCCCAAATATGAAATATGAAAAAGCATCCCACTATTGCCCTTGTATAGGAAGAATGTGTGTTTATGTTTTGGGGGGGTTCTTAAGCACGTAGAAGGGTGAGGTGCTTCGGGGTCGGGACCGCGCAGTACTTTGATAAACGAGCTCGCTGGCTTATGCTGGGACGTGAAAGCGCATTCCTGCTAAGATCAACGTAGTGGTGGCTGTGTTGCTGGAGAAGATGGTCGAAGAGGATGCTAGCTGCCTGCGCGATGCTTGAATCTCGGAGAGTCAGCAGCACCGCGGCTTCAACTGGGGGCAGGCCCCCATAGGTCCCGAACCTCACTGCCCTGTAAAGCCAGTTCAGAAGTACCCGGCGCAGGATCCCCCCATCAACCAGCATGAAGACGGAGAGGCCTCCTGTAGGGTTTGCGCACTTGAGGGAAGCGGCAGCGTGACACGCAACACGCTGCCGGGGCAGGGGTGGGGGGGGGGCTTAGAAGACTTGGTTTGGGGCCATTCCAGGGGTAGAGAGGAGAGGGGGTGCTATTGGGGTCGGATTTCTATATACTAATTTGTACTTGCATGTTTTCCACGTAATATATGTTTAGATGTTTATGTATGTACGTACGTACGTATGTATGTATGTATGTATGTGCATATATATATATGTATATATATATATATGTGTGTGTGTATACACATGTCGCATACATATCTGCATGTCATTCTTTGCACATGCTGGGCTGTCTACTCGGCTTTTTCGTTCAACGGGTTACCAGGGATAAGAAACAAAGCATGTTGCCCCTAAACCCTAAATCCTAAACCCCAAAACCCTAAACCCTAAACTCTAAACCCAAAACCCCAAAACCCTAAACCCTAAACTCTAAACCCTAAACCCTGAACCCTGAACCCTGGCACTCCACGCCTTGCCTCAGTCGACGACAGCTGGCGGGAGTGACCTCGAGGATGTCCGTTGTGTGTGCGGGCTATGGATTCCGGGTTTAGGATTTGGACTAGGTAGGGTTTAGGGTTTAGGAGTTTAGGGTTTAAGGGGGTTCCTGGATTGAGGGCGTCAGCTTGGGGGTTTTTGGGTCAATTGGAAGATTGGACGCCCACAGCATGCAGCCCGCAAGATTTTTGAGGGTTGCAATGCAAGCCGAGCTGCCTTTGAGCAAGGAACAGTCAGAACGCACGCCAAGCTTGACACCTAACCTTGCATTTCCACAGCGCCAACAAGAAACCCTGAACTGGGAGCACGTTGTGAAAATGTAAACCCCCAAGTCTGTAATCTCTATTCGTTGAACGAAACTCTGTCGCCCGACATGGGTTTGCGTTGAGGCGCCAGGACGTCCCAATTTCTAACCCCGCTCAGGGCTTCAAAGGCACGTGTTGGCATATTTGGGTTGCAGCTCCTCCTTTGCAGGATCAGAGAAGAGTTGAGGACTATATTGTCCCATATCCAAAGACCAATCAATGTACCCTAAACATCCCTAAACCCTAAACCCTAAACCCTACTTGGGCGGCTTAGGGCCCACCGCGAAGCCACTTGTCCTGCAAGGATGACGACGAGGAGACAGATTCAGGCAGCGCGGAGTCCTGTGCGATGGTTTAGTCAGGGTTCAGGGTTTAGGGTTTAGGGTTTAGGGTGTAGGATTTAGGGTTTAGGGTTTAGGGGTTTTAGTTTTCTTCAGCATGGCGTGTCGTAAGTGTCAGGGCAGCGAGCTTTAACAAGGTCATTCCATGAGTGTGGCAGCTTACTTGCTCATATGAAGCTATCGCAGCACGTAGCTGCTTTACTTGGGCTATGCCTTCTAGCATCGCAACCCAAACCAAAAACCCCATCTTCCTCTTGCCTTCAAGGAGGCGCGGTGAAGTCTCTACCCTAGTCTAGGGTTAGAGGCATGCTTAGGGTCATTAGAAAGCTTCTAAACCCTAAACCCTAAACCCTAAACCCTAAACGTTTAGGGGCACTGAAGAGGGGTTTTGTTACCCCGCCTTCGCGCTGCGCAGGCCACCGGAGTCCAGGCCACCGGAGTCTCGGCAGCAGTTCATAGCACACGGCTTCGAAGGTTTTTGGGGTTTAGGGTTTATAGGGTTTAGGGTTTAGGGTTTAATTCGGGTTTAGGGTTTAATTCGGGTTTAGGGTTTAGGGTTTAGGGTTTAGGGTTTAGGGTTTAGGGTTTAGGGTTTAGGGTTTAGGGTGGAAGAAATTACTAGTACTTAGTAGCCCAGTGGTACCCTTTATCTTTTTTTTTGGGTTGTGGTGTCCCTTTTCTAAAGTAACTATACCCAAAAAAAGGGTGCCCTGATTGTAAGATGGTTGCTGGGCTACTAAGAAGGTTGCGCCACAGCCACCCGAGCATCCCAAGCCCCAAGACCGAGTGGCCGAGGGACTTGGGTTTAGGGTTTAGGGTTTAGGATTTAGGGTTTAGGGTTTAGGGTTTAGGGTATAGGGTTTAGGGTTTAGGGTTTCGGGGCCAATCAGGTTCTGCGGGCTTATCTTGTGATCCTACATGGCATGCCCCCCCCCCCCCCCCCCCGTCACAAACGAGATGTTCCCACTTATACTAACAGTCCTCCATAGGGATCGTGATAGGGGGTACTAGAATCCCTATTCAGGAGCTGTTAGCATAAGGGGCAGCATCCCAAGCCAACGCCCTGAACTGCCCTGCTCACAACTTCCGAGGATCGATTGTCAGCATCTCGGCAAGGACAAGGCAAAGATTCACAAGGAGCTCCTTTTGGGGGTTTCAGGGTATGGGGTTTAGGGTTTAGGGTTTAGGGTTTAGGGTTTAGGGTTTAGGGTTTAGGGTTTAGGGTTTCGCGTCTAGGGTTACGGGCAGATTTGAAATCTGCATCTCTGCACATCTATAGCCGCCAGGATGCACATGGCAAGCCCAACACCATCCCTCGCCCCCCGCCCCCCCCCCCCCCCCCCCCCCCCCCCCCCCCGTTGTGGTCCGAGTGGAATGAACATCGGCTCGCCTTTGTCAATGTGCATCAGGGAGGGTCATTGTGTCCCAGCGTTCTGCTTAACTTCACTCACTGTTGCCATGAAGACCATGCAAGATTCATTGCTTCCGCCTCACGTCAAACCCAAAAAGCAGAAACCGAGCAGGATGGCCTTGACAACATCAATGTCTGCGACTCCTCCAATGAAGAGGCTGGCTCTGTCAAGCTTTGGGGCGGTTTAGGGTTTAGGCTTGAGGGTTGAGGGTTTTTAGTTTAGGGCTTAGGGCTTAGGGCTTAGGGCTTAGGGCTTAGGGCTTAGGGCTTAGGGTTTATGGCTCTCTGGGGTTTCTTGAACTCACCCCTGCGGGTTCTTAGGGGTGCCTCGGTGTGTCTAGTAGGTCCAGAAGGCGGGTCATAAAATCCCCTAAAGAGTCGCGGGCGTGACAAGTGGCCAGAGTCCACGAGTTTTTATTGTCGGTCCTTAGGAGAGGTACCCTGTGTGGGAGACCATAGTCTATAGCTTAAGATATGTTGGTCTGTAGCACAAAGATGCGCTCAACCCTGAACCTTGAACCCTAGCCTAAGGCCCAAGCCTCGAGAACCAAACCTTCCGCATCGTGAACCTCAAACCTTGAACTTAAAAACCCAGCAAATCTGCTTGGAGGCGCATGGGTACTTCCAATTACAAGTACTTATAACCTACGCAGAGGACTCAGGGTGCTTATAAGTACAAGTAGAATTGGGGTGATGACTACCCTGAACCTCCAAGTGGACCTAAACCTCACATCCCTGGGCTTAGCGCTAGGGCCTACGGGTCGTCATTCCGCGTGTCTTCCTTTATTCTGCTTTCTTCTGGATTTGGGGTCCCGAGGGTTGGGGTGACTGCTTTTGTCGGAGAACCTGGCAACTGTAGCTCGGTCTGTTGCGCCGACGACGAGAAGGTTCGGGTTTGGGGTTCAGGCAAACCCTAATTAGTCCGAATCCTTAACAACCACATCGGCAGGTGCTTCAGGAAGTTGCTACGCTGAAGACCAGCGTGGCACGGCTCGATCTAATCCGGGTGCCAGGTTTCAGACATTGATATGCAGCAGGGCTTGGCGTCTACTCCCTAAAAGGGTTCGTTTGGGGATTCAGGGTGTGATGCTTGGGGCAGGTGAGCGTCTGGGGCCTGAGTAGTAGATTCTGGGCTTGGCTAAACTCCGTAGCACTCCCGTCCTCAGTCCTGTAGAAAGCTGTTTTTCGTGGGAGGGTGGAACGACATAGCCCACACCCATGGCTTCAGAGTCCTTAAGGGGGAGTATTAGGGAACCTTGGGTTTACATACCCTCCTTGAAGCTCCCCCTCCCTTAAGAACCCTAGAGCCCAGGGCTTTATAGGGCACAAGGCTCCGCGGCATATGCCGGCTGAACTCTCTGGAACTTCTTCGGCCCCCCTTACAAGGGACCTTAGGGGTTATTTGGGGGTTATTTAGGGCCTGCGTTGGTACATAGGGACGATAGAAGGTACATATAGGGGTTATATAGGGGAACAAGATTAAGGGTCCCCCCTAAACCCGAAACCCTAAACCCTAAACCCTAAACCCTAAACCCCATTGTGCCCCTTAGTTCTTACTGACCACTTTGAGGTCGCGCACTTGCACAAACGCCTGGACTCAGTGGACCAGATGCAGGCCACGGCCTTCGCTGTACTGTAGGGTTTAGGGTTTTGGGTTTTCGGTTTAGGGTTTGGGTTTAGGGTTTTGGGTTTTTGGGTTGAGGGTTTAGGGTTTTGGGTTTTCTTTTTGTGTGCGTGTGTGTTCCCTTCTTTGTGCTTCATTTCTTGTTTGGCCGTTTGCCCCCCTGTGCACCCAAAAGGCCCTGAAACCTTAAGCCGCCAAGTGCTGTGTCAGCACGTGTAGGATGGATTCCTTGCTAGATTTTCTCAGACGTTGCGTTGGTGTCAGTGGTTGTGAGCACGAAACTCTAGTTTACAAAAGGCGTAGATTCGCCAAACCTTGTGGAACCCTGCGGGCCCATAGGCTTCGCAGCCGAGTCAATGAACCCTGCTTCATCGACCCTCCGAAAGGGCACGGTTCGGAAAAGTGCTCGGAAGAGTCCGTGGAACCTTCCGCGGTTCGCTCCTTTTTCTGTGGGGATGGCGCAACAAGGCCTGCACCCTAGATTCGGATGAAAATATCCCTGAACGTTGAACTCTAAACTCAACCCTAAACCCTAAACCCTAAACCCTAAACCCTAAACCCTAAACCCTAAACCCTAAACCCTAAACCCTGGATTCGGATGAAACTCGGCCCTCACTTACGGCTCGCGGAGGTTCGGGCCAGCAGTGCAATATTTCACTGTTTGCACCTCCCCGCCTCAGAATTCAGCTCCATCCCTACCACCCTTCCACCCTCCATCCCCTCCAACCAATTGTACAAAAACATTGCATCATGGACCAAGATCGAATTACTAGAGGTTCGGAGACCTTCATATAGCATCTGGTGCTACATGTTCGATCGTTCGGCCACTCGGCCCTCACCTCTGCTTTGTGCGTTGGGACATGTCGGGCATCTGCATACCCGGCCCCAACCTCAAGCCCAAAGAAATTTCAAACTCAAAACTCATAGGCCCCCTATTATACTCCCTACTAAGGACTGTTCGTATAAGGGAGAACATCCCAACCAAGAAGCTCCGGAACCCGCAAACATGTCGAGCCACCGGACCCCGAATGGCCTAACTACCCGTAAGCTACCCGAAGGCCCAAAGTTGAGCTGAGCGCCATCTCTCACCCCCAAATCCTGAACCCTGAACCCTTGTACCCTAAACCTTAAACCCCTATATAACCCCTAAACCCCTAAACCCCTAAACCCCTAAACCCCTAAACCCCTAAACCCCTAAACCCCTAAACCCCTAAACCCCTAAACCCCTAAACCCCTCAACCCCTAACCCCTAAACCCTAAACCTTACTGAGCCTAAGCTTCACCCCTCAGCTTCCCTGGCAGGAGCAGCTGCGGGGCTTGCAGAACGCCTTGGACAAGCTTCTTTCCAGGGAGCCGCCGGCCCCGGTTCATAGCCTCTGAACACAGCCAGCTCGCAGCTGCTGCCTCTGCTTTCAGGGTTTAGGGTTTAGGGTTTAGGGTTTAGGGTTTAGGGTTTAGGGTTTAGGGTTTAGGGTTTAGGGTTTAGGGTTTAGGGTCAACAAAACTCGGTAGGCCCTTGAGACATTTTGTATGTTCCCTTGTTGGGTTGAGGAGGATGATGTGAAGCAACATTTTTCAGAGGGTCTAACCCACTTGTTGAGTGTCTAGAGAAGAAGAACAAGATGAGTACCCTGAACCCTAAACCCTAAACCCTAAACCCTAGACCCTAAACCCTAAACCCTAAACCCTAAACCCTTCGTGGGGATTGAGGGGAGAAACTCGGGCTCTCGTGCTTCAAAGGGGGGTTTCGGGTTGTCTTGCGTAGTGCGCTGTGTGTTTAGGGTTTACGGCTTAGGGTTTAACGTTTGGGGCTTAGGGTTTAGAGTTATGGCTTGAGGTTTAGGGTGTAGGGTTTAGGGTTTAGGGTTTAGGGTTTAGGGTTTAGGGTTTAGAGTTATGGCTTGAGGTGTAGGGTTTAGGGTTTTGGGTTTAGGGTTTAGGGTTTAGGGTTTAGGGTTTAGGGTTGAGGCTTTGGGGTCTGAGAGCTGCCACGGGCATTCTGAGATGCTCTGGGCGGGGGGATGGGGAAGCCCTCACAAGCCGAAAGCTGTGGATCTTGAGACCTTGATATTGGCGTGGTAGGCTTTATAGGGTATAGGGTTTAGGGTTTGGGGTTTGGGGTTTAGGTCTTAGGGTTTAGTGTTTAGTGTTTAGTGTTTAGTGTTTAGGTTTGGAGGTTTGGAGGTTTGGAGGTTTGGAGAAGCAGAAAGTGACAAGAGAAGCAGTCCTCTGAGCTAGCCCACTGGCAGTGGCTGCGAGAAACTGCAAGTCACCTCCTTTCGCACTTGTTTGGGGCAGCCGATGCTAAGCCGGAGGCGGCCAAATGCACCAAACATGCCCCTAGGATGCCCAGCAGTACCCTTATTCCCTTTTTGGGGGGTTTAGGTTCCCTCATAAACCCCTTTAAGCAAAAAAGGGCACCCTTTTTAAGCCTTGGTTACTGGGCAGCCTAGGCCCCTTTTTTTACCCTTGAGCATGCCCCGAGAGCTGCCAGTTGCGTGGCGCCTTTGAACAGCGGTGGAGCCGCACAGAACCCCCTAAACCCTAAACCCTAAATCCGAAACCCTAAACCCTAAACCCTAAACCCCCGCCGTGCACAGATGTGCACAGCGGGTCAGGCTCTGCTGGCGCAAGAATTCGGTTTGACTTAGGTGATGGCGGGGTGCCCGGACTTCGAAGTCTGCTTCTGGGGAGTGAGGGTAGGGTTTAGGGTTTAGGGTTTAGGGTTTAGGGTTTAGGGTTTAGGGTTTAGGGTTTAGGGTTTAGGGTTTAGGGTTTAGGGTTTAGGGTTTAGGGTTTGAGGGTGGGATGGTAGCTGCAAACTGCTCTCACGTACGCTGTGCGCTAGCCGCCCAGTTGCGTGTCGGCGGACCACATACTCCAAACCCTAAGCTGTGAATGCCGCCAAACCACAGTACTACTAATTGCTTAAGAACCCCCCCCCCCCCCCCCCACAAAAAAAAAAAAGAAAAAAACAATGATATTCTTCCTTGTTGAGGGTAAAATAGGGACTACTATTTCTTTAATTCTCTTGGGGTTCTTAAGCAAAATAGTAGATTAGGCCCTGAAGCCAAGTACGAGTTGTCTCAGAACCGTTGGCTGACTGTTACCCTATTGCTGGCACACTCATGTGAGCTTGCTCTCGATGCTACTCACGACCACAAACCTAACCAACCCTGAACCCTTTTGTAAACCCTAAACCCTAAACCCCAAACCCTAAAACCTAAACACCCAAAGCCATCTAAACCCTACCCCCTCGGATCCCTCGGCTACGCGCCCTTCTCCCCGTTCTCCTTCGGAGCTTGGTTTCTGCCCATCCATGCATGCCTTTGCACGAGTGGGGCTGTGCGGCCATGAAAGGCGAGCGACACCTGTGACAGGCACCTCATCTACGAGTTGGGTTTAGGGTTTAGGGTTTAGGGTTTAGGGTTTGGGGTTTGGGGTTTGGGGTTTGGGGTTTGGGGTTTGGGGTTTGGGGTTTGGGGTTTGGGGTTTCCGGGTTCCCCAGAAGCGGAGAGGCCGCAAATCGACTGTTCTCTGAATGAGGGGCCCGATTTAAGGGTCCTTGTCAAAGGGTTCTGCATTCCGATCCCAAGAGGGATCTTGAAAATCGGGGCGTGGCTTTCTGTCAGCTTGTTCCCCTTGCGGTTCGTTCGTTTCCTTTATTCCTTCATTCGTTCATAATCATATATATATACATATCTATCTATACATATACACTCATAGTTATATTCATTGTTTTTGCGTAGAATGGGAACGATAGAGAGAGAGAGAGAGAGATATAGAGCGACAGGGGGTTTCAGCAGAGAACAGCCGTTCTGCTGGCCCCCAATCCTAGCGGTCCTAGCCCTCAGCTCAGAGACTAAGGGTTTAGGGTTTAGGGTTTAGGGTTTAGGGTTTAGGGTTTAGGGTTTAGGGTTAGCCCCCAAATCTCGGAGCCTTCCAGGCTGCCAGCCGCCACCTTTATGACGCCCCCATTCTTGCAACGTCTCACGGGGCAGAGCAGTAGAGCCCCCCCCCCCCGCCCTTCACCCTGCATGTGGGGCTTAGGGATGTTGAGGGCATACAGCGGAGATTTGGCTTCTGTAGGGTTTTAGGGTTTAGGGTTTAGGTTTTAGGGTGGTTTATGAGGTGCTTCTCGGCTCTACAGGTTGTGGGGCTTACAGGAAGCTTTTGACCTTCAACTGCTTGGTTCCTTATTGCAACACCCTAAACCCTAAACCCTAAACCCTAGACCCTAAACCCTAAACCCTAAACCCTAAACCCTACTAGGCCCTACTGGGGTACCAAGCCTGCAAGAACGAGGATCCTCAGCTCATCTCACGAGCAGAGCATAGCCGGCAAGAGCGAAGCATTCGGCGGGCACTTCCTGGCACCCCCCTCGGAGGGTTTAGGGTTTAGGGTTTGGGGTTTGGGGTTTAGGGTTTAGGGTTTAGGGTTTAGGGTATTTTTCGGATTCAAAGGGGATCAGGATTTAGTCGACCAGGGAAGCTTCCGCGGCAAAAAGCGCCCAGAAAGTCGGTGTAACCTCGTTCGGAGCTGAACTGGAGGTGGGGAAGACACATCTTACAGGCCAACATCCTAGGTTTCCGGAGGGTTTCGGGCAACCCGAAACCTTATAACTTAAGGTTTTAGGGTTCAGGGTTAGGGTTATAAGTTATAAGCCTTATCCCAAAATGCGTCTGCAGCATGATGAGGCTTCCTGAAAGCCGCCAGAAGCGTTTGAGTTCCCTTTGTCGATCTCTTCCCTAGAGGCTGAAGGCAAAAGGCAGACAATTGGGGCAAGGGGGAGGGGGAGAAAGTATGTAGAAGGGAGTTGGGGGAGACACTGGGCGACCAACCCGGAAAGACCTCACGTCATGTGAAGCTTCAACACGACAAGGAATGTGGCCCAGCCACACGTTTCTTGACACAAAGATACCGCGGCCCTGGCGGGGAAGGGGGCGGGAGGGGCGCGAGGCCCCAAAAGACCACCCGGGACGCTTCCATTGCGGCCCGCGAACTTCATGCCACACGCAGGAGGGGGGCTGGTGGGGGGGGGGGGGGGGGCTTCCATGGGAGGGGGTGGTGCGGGCGGGCTTGCAGCCGTGGGTCACCAATCCAGGATCGGCAACGTGAAGCAAGCCACTTGCTTGTTAGTGTACGGGTAGGTGCTGGGCATAGGTGTCCGCTGAGCAAGTTTTTACCAGAGCCGACCTTGCCGAAGTGTCGAGGTCTCGTGTGTAGCCCGGGGGTTTAGGGTTTAGGGTTTAGGGTTTAGGGTTTAGGGTTTAGGGTTTAGGGCTCTTGGGTTTGGAGATGCCAGAGCTGCGGAGTCAGGTGGTGGAGTCGGGGGTTGTATGGCTTAGGTTCCGGGGAGACCGCAACTGTTGAGCAATCTGGGTTTAGGGTTTAGGGTTTGGGGTTTAGGGTTTAGGGTTTAGGGTTTAGGGTTTAGGAGGTGAAAGCCAGCGGTGACATCCCAAGCTTCGAGTTTGTAGAGTGCTGAGCCCCTGAAAACGCCAGCAGAACACAGGGGCGCCTCGGAAGCTTTATCGCAAGGGCCTGGCTCATGCCAGCATTTTCCAATGTGGAGTGCAACGCTGCTGCCATGACTGGTTTAGGGTTTAGGGTTTAGGGTTTAGGGTTTAGGGCCTGCCAACCCTGTCGCTCTAGGCCCTAAACCGTAAATCCCGACCGGCCCCGTAGGCCCCCGACCCCAAACGGGGGCATTTGTTGCATGTAGGCTGATTGATGACATGAGCACGGACTGTCGCTATCAGGTCAACGTGTGGCTTCCTGTAGTCTGTAACCCTAAGCCCTAAAACCTACACCCTAAACCCTAAGCCCTAAACCCTAAACCCTTAACCCTGCTTGGGGTAGAAGCTTTCAAAGCAGAGGACTGATGGGGAGCAAAGAAAAGGGTAGCCAAGGCACATCACTCGAACGGGTTTAGGGTTTAGGGTTTAGGGTTTAGGGTTTAGGGTTTAGGGTTTAGGGTTTAGGGTTTAGGGCAAGACTATGACGACGGCACATCGCAAGTGCTGCTTGCAGGAGCATGATCCAAGACTCAGAGCGTAATACAGGAGCCTGAACACTTGGAATAGGATTTGGGGGACTCTTATGGTATACTTTTCAAGGTGCTAGAAAGAAATACCATTATATTCCGACCCCTATAGTATGTCACGAGGTGCATGTGCACAGGAACCCAGTCAAAAGCAGACCCTAAACCCTAAAACCTAAACCCCAAAACCTAAAACCTAAACCCGATAAATCCTGGCATGCGCAGGGGACGCAGGCAGGAGTTGCGATCCCAGGTCCCGAAGCTACTCTCTGCTGAAGAGCCACTTCAAGGCTTGCAGCGTTCCTGCTGAAATTGCCAGCATGGTGCGCTAGTTCCAGTCGCCCGCGAGGGGCACAACGTTGCGCTTCTGCCGAATTCAGTTTCACCTTTAGTACAAGTGGCAGTGTGCTGGACATCCGACTCCGACTCAACCAAGTGGCTCGATCTGGGGGGTTTCCGAAATACGGGTGCCTTATTGGAGTCCTTATCAGAAGGGAATCCTACTGTTTGGGGTCTATATCTTGGGTCCCTTATTTTCGTAAACCCGCACGTCTAAATAACTGAAGTTTCCTTCAGGTGTGTTTTATCTGTTGCAACGGCTGCCTCTACTGGATGCCCTTGTTCACCAAGCCCTCAACTCCAAAACAATCAACTACTTTTGGCCTAAGAACCCCCAAAAACATTCTTCCTTATAAGGGCAATATAGGGAGTATTTTTTTTTTTTGGGGGGGGGTTCTTAAGCAAAGAGTAGTCGAGTTGAAAGCGTCAAGGCCATCCTCCTAGGTAGAGTGGAGGTCTTGCTCCCTTGGAAAGCGCTTTTCGGATGTCGGGCCGGGCGGAAACTATGCAGTCTAAGGTTCAGTGTTCCTCTTTGGTCTAGGTCTTCTTGTTCAGCTGGCTGCTGGCACCCATAGTTCAGGTTTGGAAAGCAGGATATGACACTTAGGACCCAAGCCAGTGGAGATTTGCTTGCGAACTCGCGAGCGGTCTCTATTCAGACTCTCTATTCTGCTGGCCGATGGTAGAGCTCTCGGAAATTTCGAGGTTTATCTTCTTTCATAGTGTGTGAATAGGAGCAGCCTCGACCCCAGAAGCTGCGCCCATGCTGTACAGTCCTGACGTGCTACGAATTTGCAGTGAACGTCTCTTCTTTCGCACCTGAGGTTTAGGGTTTAGGTTTTAGGGTTCAGGGTTTAGGGTTTAGGGTTTAGGGTTCATGATGGTTCTGCTTCTGTCACTTCACAGCATATGCGGAAGGGACGTGACCTGCAGAGGGGCACCACTGTATGCGCGACAGCGGCGGCGGATGGACTTCACATCATGCAGTGACGTCGCGGCCGGGGCGAATCCCCCGGCACGCTGTGGGTTTTGGGTTGAGGGTTTGGGGTTGAGGGCTTAGAGTAGCACATTGGCCCAACAACATATCCAGCAGGGCTGGCCATGGCTTCCATCTCTCTATGGACCGGGGTCCGTCGGGTTGGCAGGTTGGCGGGTGAAGTGCCTGGCGGCTGGCCGGTTCGCACAATGAGAACACCCAAGTTGGGATCCCCAATCCCCGCAGACCAGCGATGATTTTTTCGAGCTCAGGGTTTAGGGTTTAGGGTGGCCCTAAACCCTAAACACTGAACCCACGATGACGTACGCGGTAGGAGTGTTAAGGTTTACAGGGGTATCTAGGGGTCGGTGATCACAACATCCGCGTTGCACCACCGTCATAAGACTGCCGTGCTGTCCATCCTCGATCGCGCGCGAGTTCTGGAGACTGCCACCTCAATCCCGAATCCGGAAGCTTGCTTGCCCGCATGGTCCGAGTACGAAACATACAACTGATCCCCTGAGCCTGAGCCCTTCTAACCTCAAAACCCTTAAACCCTAAACCCTTAAGCCCTTAAGCCCTTAAACCCTTGAACCCTTGAACCCTTGAACCCTTAAACCCTTAAACCCTTTAACCCTTTTAACCCTTTAACCCTTAAACCCTTAGACCCTTTAACCCTTTAACCCATAAACCCTAAACCCTAAACCCCTAAACCCTAAACCTTGGACCCTTAGACCTCCTGAGGTGGCTTTCGTTTTGCAGCAATGCTTGGCGAATCTTCCCCGGCGCCGTTCAGCTTAACATGTCACCCTAAACCCTAGACCCTAGACCCTAAACTCTAAACCCTAAACCCTGAACCCAAGCCTTATGTCCATCATGTCCAACTCGCTCTTCTTTGCATCATCCAGCTGGTGCAAGTCCAGAAAAAGCAAACGCAATCAAGCCGTGTGTTTGTTCAGTGTGTTTTGGTGCTTACGGTGCTTAAATGCGCCATAGGGTAGTGGGTTTGTAGGATTTAGGTTTCTCAGGTTCAGGTCAAAGTAGAAGATTAACTAAAAAGCTGGTGCCTGAGGAAGACTGGCCGCCACACATTGCGCCTATAAACCCTTATTACCGCTGCGTGCCCTCGCGCCGAAAACAGGCTTTTGGAGCAACTTCCCGAGCCCGATGGCATCTGTTTAGGGCCCCCGACAGGATGCCTCAAACCACCCAAAGTCTACATTAGGGTTTAGGGTTTAGGGTTTAGGGTTTAGGGTTTAGGGTTTAGGGTTTAGGGGTAAAGAGCCCCAGATCCGAGATCCTGTCATTTGGGCGGTTTGGGAGAAAGGCTTTAGTTGGGCTTCGTGGCCCTCGCCCAGGCCACTGCTGCTTCACCACCCACAACTGCCAGGATACTCTGCAGGATTGAGGATTCAGGGTTCGGAGCCAGCTGGAAGATATCATGAGAGAGCGAACCGCCCGAGAAACCGACCGGCTTTGGAGATGTGTACTGCCTTGGTGCTCTCTCGGCTAGAGCCCGTAGCACCCCAGAAACTACTATTTGCTTAAGAAACCCCAGAAAATAGAAAATGCCAATCCCTATATTGCCCTTATAAGGAAGAATGTTTTTCGTTATTCTTTGGGGGGGTTCTTAAGCAAATAGTAGGAAACCGTACCATTTCCTTGGCCCCTAAACCCTAAACCCCCAACCCCCATTCATCTTCCTCTGGTGGCTGCCAGGACCGCCCCACTTCCCGAAAGCTTTGGCGAGTCGGAAACTCGAGAGCCATTGATGTTTGTCACCCCTGCCCCCGACGCTAAAGCCTGGACAGGGCTTTTAGGGCTTAGGGCTTTGGGCTTTGGGCTTAGGCTTTAGGCTTTAGGCTTTAGGCTTTAAGGCTTTAGGCTTTAGGCGGAGAGCAGGGGCGGAAACAGCAAGAAGTATGAGAACCCTATGTAGCCGAAGCTCCAAACCCTCCCAAACCTGAACCCGAGACTCTGACCTCTGGGTCTCACGGGCTTCTAAACCATCTCATTAAGCCCCGGGAGACCGAGGTCCTAGAAGCCCTACAAACTCTGCAACCTTGAAACCCTAAAGCCCGAAGCCCTTTAAACCCTACTAACCCCAGGAGCCCCCAAAACCCAAGAGATCTAAACCACTGAAGACCCTAAACCCTAAACCCTAAACCCTAAATCCGACTAAGAGCCGGCTGATGCTTCCAGTGTGTGTGCTGCCTCGCCTGCGCCTGCTGATGATGTTGCGGGTTGCTGCGGCGAATGTCGCTCATGCAGGTTTAGGAGCTTCTCTACCCGGAGGTTCATGGTACTTATTCACCAATTATATCTATAACTGCACTTCTAACCCTCTTAGAAGCTCCTTAAGTGCGCTAATAATATGGTTATAAGTACAGTTATAAGTACCTCCAAGTACTCAGGTGTCCCCCGAGCTTTCCGGGGCGGAATCAAGAGCTCTACCCCTCTGACCCCAACACCTCAACCCCTTCAATCCTCTGCCCTTAACCCTAAATCCTAAACCCTAAACTCTGAACCCTAAACCCAAAACCCTAAACCCTAAACCCTAAACCAACCTGCAAAGTCGCGAGGTCTGGCCTGCTCCAGCTGCGAGTGCTGCGGCAGGGCGTCGGAGCCCTGGCTCTCCTCAAAGGCTTTTGGTGTCAAGGTTTGGGTTTCCAGGTGTTTAGGGTTTAGGGTTTAGGGTTTACGGTTTACGGTTTGCGGTTTACGGTTTACGGTTTAGGGTTTAGGGTTTAGGTGTCAAGGTTTGGGTTTCCAGGTAGGCCCTTGGGACATTTTTCATCTTCCCTTACTGGGTTTAGGAGGATATGTTCCCTTATTGGGTTTAAGAGGAGAATCTTTACATTTTCCCTTACTGGGTTTAAGAGGAGAGTATTTAGGAATCTTTTTTCAGCGGGTCTTAAGGGCCATCCAAAATTTAAGGTTGCTGCGCTTGAAGGCTCTGAAGTTGCGCGGGCGGACATCTATGCACTGGAACCTGAACCTTCGAGATCCTTTCAAGAATTTTCAGAGGGTTTAAGCACAACTCAGACAAGGTTTTGGGCATTTCTTCAGGTCCGTTCCGTACGCGAAAGCTGTCAGCCCCGTGTCCTTGCACATTTCCTCCCGGCGGGCTTTAGCCTTGCCTGGCCTACGGAGGTGCCACAAGCAGATGTCCAGGTGGAGCCCTCCATGACTGCGCTGAGCTCAGCTTGAGTTTCGGGTTTAGGGTTTGGGGTTTGGGGTTTGGGGTTTAGGGCTTAGGGTTTAGAATTTTTCGCCCTTGTGCTTTTGGTGAATTTCTCGCGCTTTCGCTGGCCCTCCGCTCCCCCTCTTCCAAACCCTAAGCCCAAGTCGCAGGCCTAGGACGCTTTCAAGCAAATTTGTACAGGACAAATGGAAAGTGAGAACTGTCCTGACAAATGAAAGGTGGCATTTGTGGGTTAGTTTTTCGCTGACATGGCAAATGATACATGGTAAGTTGTGAGTGCTAGAAAAGGAGGAGTGGCAAGATATTGTGCCGATAGTATGGCGTTCCCTTAACCCTAAACCCTAAACCCTATAAAGAATGGTGAGCCTGCAAGACAGGCTCTTGCAACGCTCTGCCATGGCTCCCTCAAGCTTCAGGTTCAGATCTTGCAATGGCTTGCAACGCGGCTTCTCTGCCTGGGTTCATCTTCCTTTAGGGTTTAGGGTTTTAGGGTTTAGGGTTTGTAAGGTTTAGGGCTTGGGGTTTTGGGCTTAGGGTTTCGGGTCACAGCTCCCCTAGCCAGGGGAGGCCCAGGGTTTCACAAGTGACGACATCCGCACTGCCATCGCAACGGGCGTAGCGATGACAAGAAAGCTTAAAAAACCAAGCTTCAGCTTCGTTGTCGAGGAGCTGTCGCGGTCGACACGAGAGCTGGCGGGCAGGTATCAGTCAAAAATTGTGGGTTTCGGGTTTAGGGTAGTTATAGTTAGGGTACCCTTTTAAGGTAGTTATGATACGGGTGCCCTTGTCGGGTAGTTATAATAACGGTACCCTTTGGGAGGGGAGAGAGCAACCAATGCGTTTTCGAGGACAACCACAATCACCATGCCAGCCGATGACTCATAATCCAAGCTCCAAAGGACTCTCCCCAGGCGTTCTTGCCCCAAGTTTAGGGTTTAGGGTTTAGCTAGGGTTTAGGGTTTAGGGTTTAGGGTTCCCAAAAAGGGGGCCTTCCCGTAAAGGTGGAGCAGCTGAAAAGTGGCCTGGCCCCGCAACTGCGGGTCCCTGTGGAGGAGAGATTCGGGGATTCCTTTTCGGCTTGGGGTGTGAGGGTTTAGGGTGTATAGGGTTTAGGGTGTAGGGTGTAGGGTTTAGGGTGTAGGGCTTAGGGTTTAGGGTTTAGGGTTTAGGGTTTAGGGTTTAGGGTTTAGGGTTTAGGGGCCCCCAAAAAGGCAGCCGCACCTGGCAGTTGCTCAAGGGGGGGGCCCTTGGGTTGCCAAGAGCCATGGGAATCTAGGGTTTTGGGCTTAGGGCTTAGGGTTTAGGGTTTAGGGTTTAGGGTTTAGGGTTTTGGGGGTTATCGTAGTATACTTATAAAGAGGGCCCTGAGGGAGTAGAAGTAAAAGCTCCGACTCCTGTAGTACTTGTTTAAGGCGGGTAAACGTTTTAGACTGTTGCCGGAAGCCCTAGAGGATCATCCTCGGGTTTGCGGGGCACCTTCCAGGGGGTAAGGGTTTAGGGTTTAGGGTTTAGGGTTCAGGGTTTAGGGTTTAGGGTTTAGGGTTTAGGGTTAGGGTTTAGGAGCTCCCCATATAGTTGTGCAATACAAACTGTCGACGTCAATGAAATGAGGTCGCTATGCCGTCTGCGCATCGTGTGCCACCCTCTAGACAGCTGTATGTACCAGTGGCTGTGCTGTGACTAGACAAGATCCATCTGCAGCAAGACCAAATGGAACTCCCATACCTGCAGCGCGCATGCCCGGCAGCTTCTTGGCTCAGCTCCAGACCCAACGTCAAGCCAACTCAAACCCAACCGCGAAGACTGGCAAAGCCTGACGTCCACCCGTGCCAAAGCCATAACCCCTTGAATCCCCACTAAGCCCTAAACCCTAAACCCTAAACCCTGACTTCCAAAGCTTCCACTGCCATGACCGGCGATGCTGTGGCCCCTGCTCCCAAAAAGCTGGTGGTCGGCTTGACTGGCGGAATAGGCTGCGGCAAATCCACCGTCTTGAGCCTCGGAGATGTAAGATGTCCAGAGGAAACGGTTTCCACGATGTCCTTGTTTAGTTGGAGGTGGGGGGGTATGTGTCTAGTTGCCGCGTCCTTGGGTCCCACCAGTGGATGAGTTTAGATGCGCAGCAGGGTTCTGGACTCCACATTGTGCATGTCTACCCTGACACTTGAAACGCACCCCAAGTTCCGCAGCAACTGAATAGTCCATGATGTTTTCAACTCTCTCAGGGCCTCAAGGTTCTCCCCCCCTCCGAGGGAGTGGCAAGCCCCCAATCCTGACAGGAGATGTGGGGTAACCCTAAACTTGGCAAACATATGTACGCAACAATAAAGCTCAGCCCTGCGATGGATCATGTCGTTTCGAACCCCCCCCCAAAAAAAAAACAAAAAACAACATGTCAAAAATCACAACTAAGTAGTCCTGATGACAAACCTAAAGTTGCAATTAAGTGACAAAAAGTTATAACCCACCAACAGTTTGAAATTTGGCCGGTACTCAGCAAGCACTACCTGAGAAAGGCGAGCTGGCAGCGAAAAGTATGCTTCCTCCAGGGTGCAGTCGGAATAATCCCCCCCCCCACCCCCCAGACTCCCCTGAGCGGAACAAAGAGAACACGATTGAGGAAGAAACATCACCAGCCATTCTTGAGCCTTCAGATTCCTACGGAACAGCTTCGCCCGTAGCCAAAAGCTTGGCCCCGGAAGAAAGATGCAGAGAGAGAGTGAGAAAGCTGGGCGTCAGGTTTCAGGTTTCGCGGCTTCGCAGCTTCGCAGCTTCGGGAACCCTAGCGGCCCTAGAACTCCAGCTAAAACCTGCCTCTTCAGGCCTTTGAGAGTGATAGAATCCGTGCTCTTTTGACTCCAAATCTGCCTGGGAATCGATTTCTTGTCCTCAAAACGATGAAGGAGGTGCCAAAGCCAGGGGAGTGGAGTGCTTCCAGCGAAGCCGGCCCGGGAAGCATCGTATATCATTGTTCCTAGTAGTAGAGTAGGTAACCTTTAACCTCTTTGGGCATAATCCCCTTATCATCCCAAAGGTTAGCCTTGAGTTCCCCTAGGTATTGGACAACTAGGTGTTTCAGCCTCCGAGACTCCCCCCTAGATTCAAGCGCTGTTGCTTTGGGGCCCCTTGGGGACTTCCGAAGCTTAGACCTCAGCCCCTAAACCCCTTCAACTAAGGGTTTAGGGTTTAGGGTTTAGGGTTTAGGGTTTAGGGTTTAGGCTTGATGTCTCAAGCTCTCCCTGGGGCGCAATGAGGAAACACTTGGGCAGCCTTGGCTGCTCGTGTAGCGACGACGATGCGATCGTCCACGCGTCTGCTGTCTGAAGAGTTCCGGGTTTAGGGTTTAGGGTTTAGGGTTCAGGGTTTAGGGTTCAGGGTTTAAGGTTGCAGGGGCCTAGGGTTCTTTGATTGGGCTTCCGGGCACAACATCCAAAAGCTGCCAACCATAGTGCTCAAGATGTCTTGTATGTTCCCTCCTTTTGAGGCCTGAAGACTTCGGTGCGGTCCAGCAGACTTTTTTGTGAAATTGGATTCGGGTCATTGCTCAGTCAGCTCGCTTGCAAGTTTGGAAGCCCTAAACCGCAAACCCTAAACCCTAAACCCTACTTGGAAGCCCTATATATACACCCGAATAGACAAAGCAAGGCTCGCGCGTAGAGAGCTGGCCATGATGAACCTGTCCCTACTTCCCCCCTATTAAAATTATCATCCGGAGCTAGTATAGGGGGCCCACTCTCTGAAGCTGCAAATTGCTTAAGAATCCCCAAGAGTTAAAAAAAATGTCCTTCTTAGGGCAATCTGGGGATTATTATCTTTGAGTTTTTGTTGGGGGTTCTTCAGCAAGTAGTAGCAAGCTTTTTGAGTCTTTTTCGTGCCTCGAGTCTTTATGCTCCGGGCGGCGCGGCTGTGGCGCCGCTGCTGGAGCGATTTCCGGCAGCCGCTGCAGAGGATGGATCCGGAAGGTTTTGCCGTTTGAGGGCCCAAAGTTCCTCGAGCTGTAGCTTTTGACAGAGACCAACTTCCGTCTGGTGAGGAGGGCCGGGGGGCGGGGCTAGGTTCCAAGGCAGGGGCGTCGTGTTCCGTTCCTTATGGCTTTTGGGTTTGGTGGCACGCTTCTATGTGAGTTTTGGGAAAGGCTGTAAGACTGTAGGGGTCGAGAGGTTATGAGGGTTTGGGTTTCGTCCACGGCAGCCACCGAAACCCGAAGCGTCAAGTCCAAGCCCTATCTGGACCCAAATCTTTTAAACAATATCAGCCCTAAATTTTCTCCATGGAACACTCTCATACAGCTAAGTTTTAGACCCTAAACCCCTAATTCTTTGTGAAGCTCCTTTCGCTTTTGCAGGGAGGTGGCATATCGCGCGAGGCTTTGAGCGAAGCCCTGCGGCATCTCAGCAGCAAAGCAGTTGGGGGTTTACGAAAATGGGGGGACCCTAAAACAGGCCCCCAAGAGTAAGATCCCCCGTGTAATAAGGACCCCAATAAGGCACCCCTAATTTCGGAAACCCCAGTTCTCAAATCTTTTGGAATGACTGGAACTATTTTGTGGCCACAGCTGGATCGTCAAGGCTTAGGTTTAGGGCGTGGGACCCTCAGCCGGAACTAAACCTTTCCAGGTCCTCACCGGATCCGGCTGCAAGCTTGAAAGAGCTCGAGGCTATTCTCACGAAGATCTTGCTGATGGGCTTTGACTTTTTCCAGCTTTGATAAAAGGTGAGTTACGTGATGCCGCTGTAGTATGTTTTTTTTGTGTCAGGCCTTCCGTGTCTTCGGGGTTTTTGGGCTCAGCGGCGAACTGTCAGTTGCACTTCAATTCATGCCTCTTTCATGGGCTTCAGTAGTGGTTGAGGGTTTTGGGCGGGTGTAGGGAGTCAGGGATAGCCAGGGTTCACAGTGCGCTAAGGCGCACTGAAAGGCTCCTACAGATTGATCAGCCAGGCTTTGGTGACCCACGAAGACTAAATTCCGCCCGGAACCCCTAAACCCTAAACCCTAAACCCTAAACCCTAAACCCTAAACCCTAAACCGCTTTTCTCTGGCAGGCTATCGTCCACCCTCTGGCCCCTCGGCTTGCGCATCTGCCCTTTTTCCTGCCGACGAGAGCTTCCGCCTCAGCTCTCTACACCCTCAAGCCTCTCAACCTCCTGAGGCCCTACTCAAGCCCTAAGCGCCCCCCCCACCTCCGTTTCATACGCTGAAGTTCCGCAACCCTAAACCCTAAACCCTAAACCCTAAACCCTAAACCCTAAACACCTCGGCCTTTTTTTATGAACCACGAGCACAGGTCTTCCAACAGCGCCAGCTCTTCATCGAGAGCGCGAGATCCTGGCTCGTAGTCGTGGACTCGCCGTCGCCCGCTTGAAAGCTTGGGGGGGGGGGGGGGGGGGCATGTAGCTACATGTAGCTACCCAAAGAGAGGCAGAGCAAGCAATGCCCACTCGAAAGATTCTTTCAAACCTCTGGGTAGATGTGGCAGTTTGAGGGCGTTCCTCAAGCATCCGTGAGAACATGTGAGGCGAAGCCGAAGCAACATTTCATTCAAAAACAGACATCTGGCACAGCGGCCAGATGTCTCGCAGTGCAGCATTGTCAGTCGAAGGCGGGAGGGGGGGGGGGGGGGGGGGGGGGGTGCGCAGTCGTTCGGCGCCTTTGAAGCCTCAAAAAACCCTGGAAGCCCTATAAATCCCAATTTTATAAACCGAAGCGTTTAGGGTTTTTTAACGTTCAAAAACCCTAAACCCTAAATGGGTTATTTAACGTTAACAAACCCTAAATGGGGTGTTTTAATGCTAAAAACCCCAAAGGACAAAAGGGGAGGGGACCTAAGTCGCCTCTTAGGCTTCTCTTGGAGACGATGCGGGCGCGCGGCTGGCGGAAGGAAGCCAGACTATCCAGCATCAGAACCCCCACCTAAACTCATCTTGACTCAAGTAGTTGCAAGAATTTTGCGAGTCAAGATGAGTTTGTGAGTTTGCTCAGGCGAGTTTCTGAGGGGAGAAATGGATCGGTTGTTGTTCTTGAGATTTGGATTGGCCGCTTGGCCTCGGCCCAGCAGTTCTCGGCACTTGCATTGCGGTTTAGGCTGTAGGGTTTAGGGTTTGGGGTTTAGGGTTTAGGGTTTAGGGTTGCAGGACGGTGGAGTTTTGAAGCTACCTCCGAACAAGCGTCGTCCTAGCGCAAGCTGAATGGGGCATGGCCTGAGGAGGAGAGGTCTCGTTTTTTCCACTTCCCGCCACTTCATGTGCCCCTACTCTTACGGTTTAGGGTTTAGGGTTTAGGGTTTAGGGTTTAGGGTTTAGGGTTTAGGGTTTAGGGTTTAGGGTTTAGGGCCAAGTTTAGGGTTTAGGATTTAGGGTTCATTCTACCTCCCAGAGCCCGCACGTGGAGCGGCGTGAAGAGGAAGATCTGGGCCTGGATGCCATCATCGTGGTGACTTGCGCAGTCTGGCTTCCGTTGAGTTTAGGAAGGTTTAGGGTTTTAGGGTTTTAGGGTTTAGGGTTTAGGGTTTAGGGTTTAGGGTTTAGGGTTTAGGGTTTCGCCTGGCTTTGGGGGATCATGCTTACGAGATTTCGGAAGGGCTGTTAGGGCTTGGGGCTTTCGAGTCGAGTTGGGTGCTCCGATTCGGCCGTTCTCCGTGTAGAGGTACCATGCCCAGTGGCCTAGCTTGTAGCTTCAGGTGTGTGGCTCTGGGTGTACCGGTTTGTAGATTGCGGCCTATCATAAGCATAAAGCCTTTGGGCCAAGCACGAATGTAAGGACGCAAAGCACTGGAGGCCCTTGTCTGATGCTCAAAGGCCCCAAGCCCAGGGCCATCCCAAACCCTAAGCCCTAAACCCTAAACCCTAAACCCTAAACCCTAAACCCTAAACCCTAAACCCCAAACCCAAACCCAAACCCTAAACCCTGAACCCTGAAACCTCAGCTTCCCAGGTCAAAGCCCTCCAAGCACCTGTATGCACACCGTACATCCCCGAAGCCCACGCAAACCCCCTTATTCAGTGCAGAAAAAATCACCAGCCGCGAGTCACCAGGCTCCTCTCAAAAGAGCCCTGAACACGAAACTAGGTAGGCCCTTGGGACATTTTATATCTTCCCTTAGTGGGCTAAAGAGGATAATGCTAAGGAATATCTTTCAGAGGCTCTTAAGGGCCATCCTAGGAAACGAAACCTCCTTGCCCTAAACCCTAAACCCTAAACCCTAAACCCTGAACCCTAAACCCTAAACCCTAAACCCTAAACCCTAAACCCTAAACCCTAAACCCTAAACCCTAAACCCTAAACCCTAAACCCTAAACCCCTAAACCCTAAAAGCCCCTTGGAAGCACCCTGAGGCGCCCCAAGCCCAGCGCCGGCGCTGCCTGGCGCGGCCGGGGATGACGGAAGGGAAGCTGGAGACTTGCTGAGCTTTTTTTGGCCTTGAAGGGTTTGTAGAGGTTTAAGGTTTAGGGTTTAGGGTTTAGGGTTTAGGGTTTAGGGTTTAGGGTTTAGGGTTTAGGGTTTAGGGTTTGGGGATTAGGGCTTATGGCTTTAAGGGTTTGCAGAGGTTTTGGGTTGGGGTGCAGGATTCAGAGTTGATCGGGCTCTGGGGCTATCAGAGGGTGAAGGGGGCTCAAAGGAGGGTAGGGCTTAGCAGCTTAGCGGCTGTTGGAAGAGCATATTTCGGGCTACTCCAGACTCCAGGTCTTCTTGGGGGGGGGGGGGGGGCGCGATCCTAGGGTGCGGCTCTCTGACTCGGGGTGTGAGAACGTACCGTTGGATGAGAGCATCAGAGCACATGCGGGTAGGCTGAGGAGAAGCTATGGCTTCTTAACCAGCCAAGCCCTGGCCCTACACTTGGCAAGTCTAAGCAGTCTAAGCCATCATCATCCCAAAGGGCCTGGTGGTACTTGTTTAAAAGCACGAACCTCCATCTCTCTCCAGCCTGCAAGCCCAACAACCCTTCACAAGGTTTCAAGGCTGGGCACCCACCCCATACCTAAACCTGCTCTTTGCCTACCCGCCCTAAATGGCGATGCTTGCCGCAGCTGAAAGGACTTCCTGCTGTCGCAGCAGCTGGCACCTGCCGAGCGGCAGGCTTATGCTGACTTCCTCGCCGCTTGACCTCGTTTAGGGCCTAAGGGGTAGCCTCCATTGCCGAGAGCAACATCATGGAAACCCACATCTCAAAATGCAGGCATGGGGTTCAAGGCTATCAGCAAACATGAAGTGCATCCCATGAACGCTGGGCTCGCAAGCTCCTTCCCTACGATGAGCCCCAACATACGGAATGTCCCTAAACCCTAAACCCTAAACCCTAAACCCTAACAGGTGGACAGCAGCCCAGGGGAGCTTGGGCTGCAGGCTTCCCTGTCTGCCGCCCGCGCGCAGGCCACCGGGAGGTCCAACTTGAGGAAGTTGGGGACCCTAAACCCCAAACCCCAAACCCTAAACCCTAAACCCTAAACCCTAAGCCCTAAGCCCTAAGCCCTAAACCCTAAACCCTAAACCCTATACCCTATAAACCCTAAACCCTAGCCCTCAGGTTGCCAAGTCTCGTTTTTTGGTGGGCCTGCTGAGATCTGGCATGCTAGAGATACTTGGGGAGCCGGAGTTCGGGGGCTTGAGGGCTGAGGGTTGGGATGTTCCCCCTGAATTATGCTAACAGTCCTTAATCGGGATTGAAATAGGGGGGTCCCTATGATGAAGGAGTTTCTAGTATAGGGCTAAAATAGGGGGGGGTGGGGGGGGGGGGGGGGGGGTGGTACTAGAATCCCTTTTTCAGGACTGTGAGTATAGCTTTGTGGCACTTTACTGTAACTTTAGATCCTTACCTTTTTTTGGGTTTATTGGGTTTCTTCTTAAGGCAGCTAAAAGTTTAATCTATAGCTACCCTCCTGAGTGCAGCCAAGATAAGGGGGAACATCCCAAGGCTTAGGATGGCTTTGCATGGCTTGGGAAGCCCACGCCATCGTGATCGGGATGATCGGGGTCCAGGTCAGCAGGTTGAAAACAGCTGGGAGTTTACGAAAATAGGGGACCCCCAAATTAATCCACAAATAGTAGGGATCCCCTTAGCATGAGGGCCCCAGCAAGGTACCCCTAGTTTCGGAAAACCCCCAGCTCTTGCAAGGCAGCAGGCGTGGTGCAGCAGCTTCTGGTGGCTCGGAGAGGTTGAGGATTAGAGCCGACATGCGCCACAGGACTTTTCATCTGCTTGGCCTCTACACACATCATAGAGGGATCCCCCCCAAACCCCAAACCCTAAACCCTAAACCACACGTTTGTTTAGAGTATGACCTGCAGCGTGGTAAAACCGCAAGAGCACGATGCACCTACAAGGTGAACACGCATGTGCAGAGGATTTGCAAACAACAGCAAACCGCAGTGCAATGCCGCACAATTGTCGGAACCACTGTGCCCAAGTTGTGATTATTATGCATATAACCCTCAAGTAGAATATCGTTGACACAGATAACGTCTTTGACACAGCAAGAAAGGTAAAAAGATGGAACCAAGATGGATAGGAGGGAAGAACACCAGACCCAAACGAGGCTCAGCTGCCTCGACCCCCTCGTTCTGCCTTGATACTTTGCCCACGCTCCGTGTCTGCTTTGAGTCTACTCTGAGTTTACTGTTGAGTCTACTTTTGAGTCTACTTTGGAGTCTACTGTTGGGTCTACTTTTGGGTCTACTTTGTTGTAGTGTCATCGTTCTGGTCGTTCGCTGTTTTGTCCACCTTGAACTCGAATATGTAAAAACAAGAAACCCTTGTCTGCACATGTGTATAGACTACCATTGTACTTTTGGGGTTTAGGTGCCCAAGGCCGGGAAACGTCAGCAATCACCCACTGCGTATATTATGAAGCAGGGTTTATATTACTGTTTTTGGTGAGTGTATATAAGGTTCCTGTTTAATATTGGTGAGTGTATATACCTGGTGTGGGTACAAGAAATATATACCCTATAGTGACTTCATATGGGCTTCAGGAGCCAAGGGCTTGCGCAAGAGCTTGGGGCCCCGTAAACCTGAAAGCCTGGGCTGTAAGTCTTTCGAGCGCCTGTCGAGCTCTCAGGCTTACTATAGGGGTCGGAAGAATTCCGAATAGTATTCCCTTATGGTCCTTTTATGATTATACTATACCAACCCCCCGAAACCCTATTCTAATTATTAAGGCCCCTACATTCGGCCCACCGCCCCACACCGGTAACTCAGGACCGCCATGGTGGACCATGGCCGTCTTTTGTCCGGGTGTTTGGGGCTTTTAGGATTGTCTGGCTGGTTCTTAGTAGGGAATGAGGGAATGAGTACCCTAGATAATCCCTTAAAGGATATTTATAGGGTTCTAATTCCCTCATTCCCTTCTAAGAACGAGGGGGTTGTTTAGGGCGTTGGGGGTTTAAGCGGCCAACAGTACTCATGGCCCGACTGTACTATCTACCCCCCGCGTGTGTTGGGTTTAGACCCCTGGACTAAGATCTGTCCAGCAGGCTCCTGCCCATCCATAACTACCGCTGCACGAATATGTAGGATTCCAGCTGCTACGGAGACTTGTTTATTTGCATTGGGATTGCGTGGGGTTGAAGTTTGGTTTAAGCGGTTTTTGGGTTTTCGGCTATCGTCGACACCAAATCATGAACACAAAGCACACACATGTCTACACAAACAAAGCACATACACATGTAAATACAGAAACATGAATTGGACAATACCAGGAGGGCGCTTTGGATATAAGTTGTTTATAACTTGGTTATAACTTAGTTATAAATCCTGTAACTGAGTTATAAGTGAGTTATAAGTATGTCGATTTTTGTTGAACTTATAAATGTTTATAAGTCACTTATACCTACTTGGCCTGTCGGACTTATGCGGACTTATGTGGACTTATAACTACTTACGAACCACCTTTTTTTTGTTGTCTTTGTTGTTGCTTTTCGTGTCATGTTGTTGTGATAAATCGGCTTTCCTTGTAGCTCGACTTGCCATTGCAGCCTCAAGGTTTTGTCCGTTTTCCCACTTGTAGCCGCGCTATGGCAGCCGCACCAGTGCGTCATGTTTCCACGCGCCGGGCCACGCAAAAAAGTCACTAACATCCTGCTCTACGTTCCGCAGCATCCTTTTGCCACCCTGATAAAATACCGGACAGCGCTGCCAATTGCGAGATCCTCGCTTTTCTCGCCGACGTGCTTGCGGAGCAGTGAGTTGCGGAGAGCTCCCGGGCTATGTCCGCGGGATGTCCGCGGGTGTCCGCGGATGTCCGCGGATGTCCGCGGCCTCCTCGGCCCCAGTATAGGCCTTTGCCTAACAGAGCATGTCCGCGCGGCCAAAACAATGTGTTCTGCTGGGGCTACACATGTAGGGCCAGGTTTTTCACGCCCGGCTCCCTGCTTTGGATCCCTATACCCTCAACCCCAAACCCAGCTACCAGAACCCAAGCCGAGCAGATGGTGGAAACCTTGCAGTGCCACAATTGCCGCTTGAGCAAGGCAGTCTCCCAACGCCGCCAGCACGGGCTACGCTGCCTGCGTCGGACGTGCGAGAGTGTCCAGTTGGCGGTTGCGAAAATGGGATGCGAAAATCACCATTCCTGGCAAACGGACGGCGATCGTACAAAATACAATTTTGTGAAAACCTGTAGGACTTAGGTCTACTTATAAGTTACTTATAAGTTCCTTATAACTCACTTATGAATACTCCAACCTAAGTCACTTATAAGTGGGTTATAAGTCCGCAAGTTCAAAGTGTCCTCCTGGTACCGATTTTTTGGATACATGTATATACACCACACATATACATGGACATATACACGGACGTACATATGTGCACGCGCAAAGCCTGAACTGGATGATGGCTCGATCAGCCGCGCTTAGGATCGCATCAGCCAGATTGCCGAGACCTTCGGAGAGAATCGAGTGTGTTACCTTCGTGCCGTAGTTGCATCTAAACCCTAAACCCGACAGCTCCCAGACGGCAATAGACTGCAAAACCCTAAACCCGAAACCCTAAACCCTAAACCCTAAACCCTAAACCCTAAGCAGGGTGCCGCATGCCGCGTGAAGTCGACGCCTAGAAAGTAACTTGCTGACAGCTTAACAGCTCCTCAGGACTTGGACGACACGCTTTTCCCGACGAAGGCCGGGATTCTTACCACGCTACAAGTACCACTAAAACTTTGTGAACCCGAAGTCGGGGAAGTCGATCCAACAAGGTCGTTGCATCTATGAGGCCACGAGCAGTGCAGTCAAAACGTGGAGGTAAGACCTGCAGCATGAAAAAACAAAGAGCTGGAGCTCTCCGAGCATCTGAAGCTTGAAGAAGCGAAGAACGACCAGCACCTGCCGAAGCCCACATCAACGAACAAGGAGCAAAAGACTTGAAGCCTTGCAGGCAAGGAATGCAACCATTCCCCCGACCCCACCCCCAAAGTCACCGAAAGACCTGAAACCAGAAATACCCCTAAACCCGAAGCCCTAAACCCTAAACCCCAAACCCTAAGCCCAAAACTTTCCTAAGCCCAAAACCCTACACCCTAGCCCAAACCACCACCTCCCTGCGCCAGGCCTCCCTACGCCAGGCTCTGACCGCCTTCCGTGCCGAAGTCGCGCGCCGGGGGACTTAGGGCTTTTAGGGCTCATAGGGTTGGGATGTTCGCCGGTTATATTAACAGCCCTGAATAGGGATTATAGTCTGGGGTACTATCATCCCTATCAAGGACTGTTAGTGTAAGGGGGAGCATCCCGACTTGTAGGGTTCATGGTGTTGATGGGGCTCAAGGCGGGTTCACGGATTCGTGGTTTCCGGGCGTGTTGCGTTAGAAGGTGTGTGCGCCGTAGACGCAGTTGAAAGAGCATAAACCCTAAAGCCTAAACCTTAAACCCAGCAGGGCTGTGGGTTGTGGGAACTCGCGCCCTGGACTGGGGACATGCTTTAAGGTCCAACATCTGAGCCCTGACTTCAGGCTTTCAACACGGCCCGCTGAACTGAAACAGGCCACCAATCCCTGAACTTACAGGGGGGCTCTTAAAGCTTTTTCAACCCTAAACCCTAAACCCTAAACCCTAAACCCTTGGGATTCGGGTTCTCCATCTCTTTGACAAGAAGGGACGAAGACGAAGCAGTGACGCTCCAAGGCCGCATGCCGAGACTTTGGCAACACTACAAGCAGGCCAGGACCTGAAACTGTCCCCGAAAAACCTCAAACCTCGAATAGGGTGTCTAAACCAGGGTTCTACAGGACACCGTGTAGGGTGTCTTTCGGTATATATATATATATATATGTACGAGGAACCTTCCTGTATTATGTGATCATGCGTCTTCTCTGAACATTCAAACGGGGGTTCGAATAGTTTGAATGGTTTGGGGTCCGGACTGGGGCCCCCAAACTATTCGAACTATTCGAACTATTCGAAACTATTCGAACTATTCGAACCAGGGGGGTTCGAATAGTTCGAATAGTTTGGGGGCCCGGCCTGGAGGCCCAAACTATTCGAACTATTCGAACTATTCGAACCAGGGGGGTTCGAATAGTTCGAATAGTTTGGGGGCGAGGGCTGGTGCCCCAAACTATTCGAACTATTCGAACTATTCGAACCAGGGCGGTTCGAATAGTTCGAATAGTTTCGAATAGTTCGAATAGTTCGAATAGTTTGGGGGTTGCCCGGGGAGACCAGTTTGGGAGGAAGGGGGGTTCGCATAGTTTGAATGGTTTGGGGGCCCGGCCTGGGGCCCCCAAACTATTCGAACTATTCGAACTATTCGAATTATTCGAACCAGGGGGGTTCGAATAGTTCGAATAGTTTGGGGGCGAGGGCTGGTGCCCCAAACTATTCGAACTATTCGAACTATTCGAACCAGGGGGGTTCGAATAGTTCGAATAGTTTCGAATAGTTCGAATAGTTCGAATAGTTTGGGGCGTCCCCGGGGAGACCAGTTTGGGAGAAAGGGGGGTTCGAATAGTTCGAATAGTGTGAGGGCCCCAGGCCGGGCCCCCAAACTATTCGAACTATTCGAACTATTCGAAACTATTCGAACTATTCGAACCAGAGGGGTTCGAATAGTTCGAATAGTTTGGGGGCCCGGCCTGGTGCCCCAAACTATTCGAACTGTTCGAACTATTCGAACCAGGGGGGTTCGAATAGTTCGAATAGTTTGGGGGCCCGGCCTGGTACCCCAAACTATTCGAACTATTCGAACCAGGGGGGTTCGGATAGTTCGAATATTTTGGGGGCGAGGGCTGGTGCCCCAAACTATTCGAACTATTCGAACTATTCGAACCAGGGGGGTTCGAATAGTTCGAATAGTTTCGAATAGTTCGAATAGTTTGGGGGGTCCCCGGGGAGACCAGTTTGGGAGGAAGGGGGGTTCGCGCCGGCCTGGGGCCCCCAAAGGTCAAAATTTGCCGGAATCCCCTTGGCACCCTGCAAAAGTCCCGCAAATACCGCACAAAACGGGAACGGGTAGGAACAACTTTGCGGGTCGAAATTTGCCGGGATCCCCTTGGCACCATGGAAGAGTCCCGCAAATACCACACAAAACGGGAACGGGTAGGAACAACTTTGCGGGTCGAAATTTGCCGGGATCCCCTTGGCACCCTGCAAAAGTCTCGCAAATACCACACAAAACGAGAACGGGTAGGAACAACTTGGCGGGTCGAAATTTGCCGGGATCCCCTTGGCACCCTGCAAAAGTCCTGCAAATAACACACAAAACGGGAACGGGTAGGAATAACTTTGCAGGTCGAAATTTGCCGGGATCCCCTTGGCACCCTGCAAAAGTCCCGCAAATACCACACGAAACGGGAACGGGTAGGAACAACTTTGCGGGTCGAAATTTGCCGGGATCCCCTTGGCACCCTGCAAAAGTCCCGCAAATACCACACAACACGGGAACGGGTAGGAACAACTTTGCGGGTCGAAATTTGCCGGGATCCCCTTGGCGCCCTGCAAAAGTCCCGCAAATAACACACAAAACGGGAACGGGTAGGAACAACTTTGCGGGTCGAAATTTGCCGGGATCCCCTTGGCACCCTGAAAAAGTCCTGCAAATGCCACACAAAACGGGAACGGGTAGGAACAACTTGGCGGGTCGAAATTTGCCGGGATCCCCTTGGCGCCCTGCAAAAGTCCCGCAAATAACACACAAAACGGGAACGGGTAGGAACAACTTTGCGGGTCGAAATTTGCCGGGATCCCCTTGGCACCCTGGAAAAGTTCTTCAAGTACCGCACAAAACGGGAACAGGTAGGAACAACTTTGCAGGTCGAAATTTGCCGGGATCCCCTTGGCGCCCTGCAAAAGTCCTGCAAATACCACACAAAACGGGAACGGGTAGGAACAACATTTGCGGGTCGAAATTTGCCGGGATCCCCTTGGCGCCCTGAAAAAGTCCTGCAAATGCCACGCAAAACGGGAACGGGTAGGAACAACTTGGCGGGTCGAAATTTGCCGGGATCCCCTTGGCGCCCTGCAAAAGTCCCGCAAATATCACACAAAACGGGAACGGGTAGGAACAACTTTGCGGGTCGAAATTTGCCGGGATACCCTTGGCACCCTGCAAAAGTCCTGCAAAAACCACGCAAAACGGGAAAGGGTAGGAACAACGTTGCCTGTCAAAATTTGCCGGGATCCCCTTGGCACCTTGCAAAAGTCCTGCAAATGCCGCACAAAACTGGTGCCCCAAACTATTCGAATTATTCGAGCCAAGGGGGTTCGAATAGTTCGAATAGTTCGAATAGTTTAGGGGGGTGGGGTGCCCGGGGAGACCAGTCTGGAAAGGAGGGCTCGTGCTGGATTGGGAGAAGGCCCTGGCTCGTAATTTAGTATTGGGGGAAGGCCCGGGCTCGTAATTTAGTATTCGGGGCAGGTCCGGGCTCGTAATTTAGTATTGGGGGAAGGCCCGGGCTCGTAATTTAGTATTCGGGGAAGGTCCGGGCTCGTAATTTAGTATTGGGAGAAGGCCCGGGCTCGTAATTTACGATTGGGAGAAGGCCCGGGCTCGTAATTTTGTTTTGGGAGTAGTTTGGGGCCCGGCCTGGGGCGCCCAAACTATTCAAACTATTCGAATTATTTGAAACTATTCGAACTATTCGAACCAAGGGGGTTCGAATAGTTTGAATAGTTTCGAATAGTTCGAATAGTTTGGGGGGGGGGCCCGGGGAGACCTGTCTGGAAAGGAAGGGTAGGCCATGGCTCGTAATTTAGTGTTGGGAGAAGGCCCGGGCTGGTAATTTAGTATTGGGGGAAGGCCCGGGCTCGTAATTTAGTATTGGGGGAAGGCCCGGGCTCGTAATTTAGTATTGGGGGAAGGCCGGGCTCGTAATTTAGTATTGGGGGAAGGCCCGGGCTCGTAATTTAGTATTGGGAGAAGGCCCGAGCTCGTAATTTAGTATTGGGAGAAGGCCCGGGCTCGTAATTAAGGCCCGGGCTCGTAATTTAGTATTGGGAGGGGGGGTGTTCGAATAGTTTGGGGCCCGGCCTGGGGCGCCCAAACTATTCGAACTATTCGAACTATTCGAAATTATTCGAACTATTCGAACCAAGTGGGTTCGAATAGTTCGAATAATTTCGAATAGTTCGAATAGTTCGAATAGTTTGGGGGGGGGCCCGGGGAGACCAGTCTGGAAAGGAGGGAGGGGAAGGCCCTGGCTCGTAATTTAGTATTGGGAGAAGGGCCTGGCTCGTAATTTAGTATTGGGGGAAGGCACGGGCTCGTAATTTAGTATTGGGGGAAGGTCCGGGCTCGTAATTTAGTATTGGGGGAAGGTCCGGGCTCGTCATTTTGTATTGGGAGAAGGCCCGGGCTCGTAATTTAGTATTGGGAGAAGGCCCGGGCTCGTAATTTAGTATTGGGAGAAGGCCCGGCTCGTAATTTAGTATTGGGAGGGGGGGTGTTCGAATAGTTTGAGGTTCGTCAAGGCGCCACGTCGCAAACAAATCACCTAAGTAAGCCGGTGAAGGCGCAAAATTGCCAAAAGTCGCAATCTGGTAACATCCTTATGTTTTGGCCTTAGCTGGGGGTGGGTGCAGGCGCAAAATTACAAAAAGCACGGTTTGATGGAAATCCTTATGTTTTGGCCTTGGATAGGGGTCCGTCAAGGCGCCACATTGCAAAAAACAACCAAACTCAGGAAAATCACAAAAATCAGCAATTTGATGAAAATCTTTTTGTTTTGGCCTTAGCTGAGGGTCGGTGAACGCGCAAAATTGCAAAAAATCACGAAAATTGAAAATCCGGATGTTTTTGCCTTACCTGGGGGTCTGTGAAGGTGCAAAATTGCCAAAAATCGCCCAAATGAACAATAATTTGGCGAAAACACCTATGTTTTTGGCTTTAGCTGGGGTCCGTGCAAGACGCAAAGTCATCAACATCAGCAATTTGGTGAAAACCCTTTTGTTTTTGGCCTTCATTGGGGGTCCGTGAAGGTGCAAAATTTTTAGGGGAAAACAATGAGTGAACGCTTCGCTTAGCATTTTCCTTTTCCTCTTTTCAGGAGATAAAACTCGGAGGGTTCTTTCAGAAGAAGATTGTTGATACTTAACGAATATGCCACAGAGGCCCCTTAAAATTAGAAAAAACCTCTTACATTCTTTAAAACCCTTGAAGATTGAAAAGGAGCAAGTCTTCTGAGCAAGGACTCGGAAGGACCCTTTACACAGCTCCATCTCAGACCAAAACATAAGGGTTTTCACCAAATTGCTCATTTTGTTGGATTTTTTCCCCTTTTTTGCTCCTTCAGGGACCCCAACTTAAAACACGATCTGAATTCACTAGATCTTCAGCGAATATGGTTTGGAATAGGGTTAGGCTTAAGCTTCAGCCATAAGGTTCGCGATTCTCCCCCCTTTCCCGCAACCTCGTCGTGCCCAGGTGCGTGGTTTAAGAATCTAGAATTAATAGACCTCAGTGTCCGGCGCAAAACCTTAAACAACTAAGGCTCATGCGTGCGTTTTGGCCTTAAACGTTAAAGGAATAGGTTTAGGAATAAGGCTATGTCCCAAAACTAAATAAGAAGCATGTGTAAATCTTGGAATTTACCCTAAGCCTTCGTCGAATACGCTGTTTAGAAATCTAAACCTTAAACGAGAAGGGTATATGAGATATGTATTTGTGAGTATTGGGGATGATGTGTGTGTGAGAAATGAGAATTGTTCTGGGTGACCCTTTGGGAAACATTGAAATGACAACCCATGTACTTGCGAGCAAGTTGGGCTTGTGGGAAGGCCCAGAACCCAGATACTTGCTCACAATATTCTCGCTGGATCGGGGTTACATACAAAAACCCAATGCCCTCAAATCCTAGTCTTACGGTTTGAGGATTCCCGCCCTTTCCTCTCCGTTTCTCTATGTGATATACAATACATATACACACCTACAAGATGTGGGTAGAAATTCTAGCTGCTCATGCAACACATGCATCCTATATACCTGCGCGACGCGGGTAGAAATTCTACCTTTTCACACGCCGCACGCCCTTCGTGTTTTGGAAGGAACACGAGGGACGAAGAGAAAGGACCTTCTCTTCCCATTCTCCTCGTCGAAAGGAAAAAAGAAAATATCTGGATAGACTTGAAGAGAGAAGAGAACGATGGAACAGCAATGAGAAGCAAGAAGGATAGCCAAAACAGTCGATATCATGTTCCCTTCATCGTTTGTTCTTTTGTCTTCGGTTTGAGAGGAGCACGTAAAGAAGAGAAAAGAAGAGAAGAGACGAAACTGAGGAGAGGGGAGTTTCTTCCTCCTCTTACCTATCAATTTCTCAATAAGATAAGAGAGAAGGGCTCTTGTCCATTCTTTGTTGTTTGCCCCCTGCAGTCTCTTCCTCTCTCGCTGAACAAAAAAGAAAAGAGCAAGGGCCAGCAAGGGCAACGAAAAGAGACAAGAAAAACTCCTTCCTCCTTTTTTAGCAGTTCCCTTGAATTTCCTAAACGCAAAAGAACAGAAGACCTGGGAACGCAGGAGAGAAAGAAAGCAAAAGAGAGGGTGTAAGGGCTCTCAGCCCTGCTCTACGGGGGGGGGGGGGCTCCCTTCTTGCCAGGAACAAAGCAATCCACCCTGCCCTCTTTCCCGCCCATTAACTTCTCTTTTCCTTGTCCTCTTCTGTATTCATTTGTCACGTACAAGAGAACAAAGAAGAGAGAAGAGAGAGGAGGCTGTATTCTTGCATGTTCAGCTTTTCTGCTGTAAGAAAAGCGCTAAAGGAGTGGGACAAGAGTGAAACTGGCACCTTGTATATGTATTTGTGTTTCTGTAACGATAGACTACAGAACAGGGATGAGAGGGAAGAAATTTCTTCGCCCTGTTGTATGCCCAAAAAGAGCAAAGGGAAGACTTGTTCCCCAAACAGTCTACTGTTGTTTTCACCCCACATTCTGCAGCGAAGCAAAGAATCTCTCTTTCCATCTCGTCTTATCCATCTGCTTCTCGTCTCGAAGAAAGGGACAAAGAAGAGAGAGAGAGAGAGAGAGAGAGAGAGAGGAGAGCTGAGAGCTGAGAGCTGAGAGCTGAGAGCTGAGAGCTGAGAGCTGAGAGCTGAGAGCTGAGAGCTGAGAGCTGAGAGCTGAGAGCTGAGAGCTGAGAGCTGAGAGCTGAGAGCTGAGAGCTGAGAGCTGAGAGCTGAGAGCTGAGAGCTGAGAGCAGAGAGCAGAGAGCAGAGAGCAGAGAGCAGAGAGCAGAGAGCAGAGAGCAGAGAGCAGAGAGCAGAGAGCAGAGAGCAGAGAGCAGAGAGCAGAGAGCAGAGAGAAGAGAGAAGAGAGAAGAGAGAAGAGAGAAGAGAGAAGAGAGAAGAGAGAAGGGAGAAGGGAGAAGGGAGAAAAGGAAGGATAAAGGTAGGAGATGATTTTTCCTTGCGTGTTCATGTTGCTACTCTGCATGAAGAGAGCTGAACAAGATCGAGAAGCGAGGAGCGGGAGTTTCTTCTTCTTCCTCTTATGTATCCGTTGTTTTTTCAAGCATTCCTACTGTTTCGCTTCTACTGTGTCTTCCTCTCTCGCTGACTGAGACAAGATTCTTAAGATCAAGGACAGCGAAAGGGACAGGTAAACCTTTGTCGCCTATCTTTTCTGTCCCTTTGAATCTCCTCAAACCATGAACAGAAGACATAGGCACGCAGGAGAGAAAGAAGGCGCATGAGAGCCAACACAGGAAATCAACCCAACATGTCTTATTTTGCCAGTAAGAAAAGAGAAGCACCCGTGCGAGCTCCTTGTCGTTTTCTCCCAGTTGCCTCTTCATGTCTTCTTGTGTATTCATGTTTTCGTCTGCAAAACAAGAGCCAAAGCATACGGAAAAAGCGAGGAGGATGAACTTCTTCCCCGTCTCTCTCAATAACATAAGAGAGAAGCACTCTGGTCCATTCTTTGCTGTTTTCCTCCTACAATCTCTTCCTCTCTCGCTGAACAAAAAAGAAAAGAGCAAGGGCCAGCAAGGGCAACGAAAAGAGACAAGAAAAACTCCTTCCTCCTTTTTTAGCAGTTCCCTTGAATTTCCTAAACGCAAAAGAACAGAAGACCTGGGAACGCAGAGAGAGAGAGAGAGAGAGAGAGAGAGAGAGAGAGAGAGAGAGAGAAAGAGAGAGAAAGCAAAGAGAGAAAGCAAAAGAGAGGGTGTAAGGGCTCTCAGCCCTGCTCTACGGGGGGGCGGGGGCTCCCTTCTTGCCACGAACAAAACAATCCATCCTTCCTTCTTTCCCGCCCGTTAGCTTCTCTTTTCCTTGTCCTCTTGTGTATCCAGTTGTCACGGGTTTAAGAAAAGAACAAAGAAGCCAGACAGAGACAGACAGAGAGAGAGAGAGAGAGAGAGAGAGAGAGAGAGGAGAGAGGAGAAGAAGAGAAGAGGAGAAGAAGAGAAGAGGAGAAGAAGAGAAGAGGAGAAGAAGAGAAGAGAAGAGAAGAGTAGCGAAGCGACTTGAAGAGAAGAGAAGAGAGAAGGGAGCGAGATTTGTGTGTGTGTTCTTGCATGTTCAGTTCCCCCACTGTAAGAACAAACTGAACAAAGAGGGAAACTAAAGAGGAGGGATGCTGAAAGTAGTGAATGAGCCTCAATGGGAAAAGGTACAAGAAAATGCAGGGAAGAGGAGGCGAGGGGTCCTTACCGAAGCTTGTCTCATTCCATTTCATCTCCATTCTCCTCTTTTGCCTGTAGCGAGACCGAAAGAAAAGGAAAGTGCCCGCCCTTCCATTCCTTTCTGAGACGAGTAAAAACATAGAAGGAATAGGAAGAGGGCAGGGGTAGAATTGAAGAGAGAAGAGAGCGATGGAAAAGCAATGAAAACAGAATTGTCTTGTCTGTCTACGCAACGCCCCCTTCTTCTCATCGTGTATTCTTTTGTCTTCGATGTGTGCGTTGTGTTCCGCTTCTCCTTTTCAAGAAGATAGCGTATCCATTGTTCTCAACAAGATAAGAGAGAAGCGCTCTTGTCCATTCTTTGTTGTTTTCCTCCTACAGTCTCTTCCTCTCTCGCTGAATGAGAAAAGAAAAGAGCAAGGGCAACGAAAAGAGACAAGAAAAAACTCCTTCCTCCTTTTTTAGCAGTTCCCTTGAATTTCCTAAACGCAAAAGAACAGAAGACATAGGAAACACAAGAGAGAAGGAAGGCAAAAAGAAGAGTGCAATGGAATTCAGCCCTGCCCTGAGGGAGCCTCCCTTCTTGCCACCAACAAAACGATGCATCCTTCCGTCTTTTCTCGTCCATTTGCTTCTCTTGTCCATGTCTTCTTGTGTGTTCATTCATTTGTCTTGTGAAAAGAAAGAACAAGGAAGAGAGAGAGAGAGAGAGAGAGAGAGAGAGAGAGAGAGAGAGAGAGAGAGAGAGAGAGAGAGAGAGAGAGAGAGAGAGAGAGAGAGAGGGAGAGAGAGAGAGAGAGAGGGGGAGAGGGGGAGAGGGGGAGAGGATGATGGTATCGAGATCGGGGTGTGCTCTTGCATGTTCAGTTCCTCCCTGTAAGAACAGAGTGAACAAAGAGGGAAACTAAAGAGGACGGAGAATGAAAGTAGTGAGTGGTTTTGGTTTGCCTTGTATATGTGAATGTCTTTCTGTAAGGAGAGAGCGACAGCAGGGGAAAAGAAACCCGAGGACGGATGAACGTAGTGACTGAAATTTGTTTGCCTTGTGTTTTTATTTGTCTTTGTGTAAGGAGAGAGCCAAAGAACAGGGAGAAGAGGGAGAAGGAATTTCTTCCCCCTGTTGTTTGCCCGATCCTCACAAAAGAGAACAGCGAAGCACTCTTGTCATGTCCTTGTTGCGTCGCTCTCTCATTTTGGCAGCGAGCCAAAGACTGTCTCCTTCCCTGCCTTCTCGTCAGTTTATCTTCTTGCATTTTCAGTTTTCGCGTGTGTAAGAGCAAAGTGAACAAAAGAAAGACGACAAGGCATGAAGGTAGTGAGATTGACTCCTCATCTTCTTACGTTTTACTCTTCTCCGTTGTAAGAACACGGCAAAGAAGAGGCTGAAGAAGTGAGAGGGAGTGTGAAAACCTTTTGTCGACCTATTTCCTTCAATCTGCTCGAATAGAAGACGGAACACATGACGTCGGAGCACGAGAAAGAAGGCAGCAGTGGGAGAATAATTGGACTCAAGCCTGCTCTAGGGAGAGAGAGGGGAGAGGGGAGAGGAGAGAGGAGAGAGGAGCGAGGAGCGAGGAGCGAGGAGCGAGGAGAGAGAAGAGAGAAGAGAGAAGAGAGAAGAGAGAAGAGAAGAGAGAAGAGAGAAGAGAGAAGAGAAGAGAGAAGAGAGAAGAGAGAAGAGAGAAGAGAGAAGAGAGAAGAGAGAAGAGAGAAGAGATAAGAGAGAAGAGAGAAGAGAGAAGAGAGAAGAGAGAAGAGAGAAGAGAGAAGAGAGAAGAGAGAAGAGAGAAGAGAGAAGAGAGAAGAGAGAAGAGAGAAGAGAGAAGAGAGAAGAGAGAAGAGAGAAGAGAGAAGAGAGAAGAGAGGAGAGAGAAGAGAGAGGAGAGAGGAGAGAGGAGAGAGGAGAGAGGAGAGAAGAGAAAGGATGAGATGTTTCCTTGCGTGTTCATGTTTTTACTTCCCAGGATCAGAGCTGAACAGATCTAGAGGAGAGGAGAGGGAGTTTTTTCTTTTCCGCTTATTTATCCGTTGTTTCTCAAGAAAACAGAGAGAGATGCACTCTTGTCCAGACTGTGCCTTCCTCTCTGGCTGACTGAGAAAAGACAAGATCAAGGACATCAAAGGGACAGGGAAACCAATCTATCCCTAAAAAAGGAACAGAAGACATAGGATCGCAGGCAAATGAGAGCGAACACGGGAAATCAACCCTGCTCCAGGGAAGAGGGAGCCTCCTTCTGCAACGGACAAAACAAAGCTTTCTTCCCTTTCTCTTAGCACTCTTGTCAGTTCCATGCACTTTTCTTTCTCTTGTCTGTTCCTGGCCCCTTCTTCTTGTATAAAAGTTCTTCTCCCCTGCAAGAAAACAGCCAGAGCGGAGAATCGGAGAGGAGGGGGAGTCTCTTCCCAGTCTTATGTACCCAGTCTTCTCAATAAGAAAAGAGAGAGAGGAGCACTCTTGTCCAGCTTCCCTCCTACTGTGTCTTCCTCTCTCGCTGACTGAGAAAAGACAAGATCAAGGACAGCGCAGGGGTTTTTTCGTTTATCTATCCCTTTGAATCTCCTCAAAAAAAGGAACAGAAGACATAGGAGCGTAGGAGAGAAAGAAGGCAAACGGGAGCGAACACGGGAAATCAACCCTGCTCCACGGGGAGAGGGAGCCCCCTTTCTGCAACGGACAAAACAAAGCTTCTTGTTTTCACTCTCTTTCCCTCGGTTTTTGTCAAAAAGAGAAGAGAGAAGCACTCTTGTCAGCTCCTTGCACTTTCTCTCTGGTGTCTGTTCCTGGTTCCTCTTCTTATATAAACGTTCCTCTCCTCTGCAAGATAAGAGCCAAAGCAGAGATTCAGGGGAGTCTCTTCTCAGTCTTATGTGCCCAGTCATCTCAATAAGAAAAGAGAGAGAAGCACTCTTGCCCATGCGTTGTTGTTTCCCTTCTACTGTCCTCTCTCGCAGAGTGCAGACTGAGAAAAGACAAGATTAATTCAGGACAGCCAAAGGGGACAGGGAAACCTTATTTGTCCTCTTTAGTAGCTTAGCACTTCCCTTGAATACCTACAATCGACAAAATTGGAGACATAGGAACAAGGGACAGAAAGAAAACAAAAGAGATTGTATAAGTGAACTCAGCCGCTGCAGGGGAGGAGGTCCCTTCTTGCAACGAACGTGGCGATTTTGCGAAAGGCTGAAAGTTAATGTTCTACCTGCTTTAGTCGGGGCCCCTCTACTAAGTCATTTTGGCTGGGCTATTCAAGTGGCTGGCCTGCAACCCAACCATTTGGTCTCTGACACTGCTCCTGCCTGTCCGAAACGTGTTGCCTTGCCTTTTGCTTGCGGCCTCTTTGCTGCCGTTGCATTTCGCCCCACAGTGTGCCATTGTGCGAAGCTGCACGCCCGCTCTCCCATCAGAAATCGCGCGAGTCGCATAGATGAGCTTGAAAAGAAAACCCTAGACACTTCACCGTTAACCCTACACGTGAAACCCTAAATGCTCAACAAGGGGCGGGTCCCTATAGGGTTTCAGGTTTGTAGTCCCCACACCTTGAAGCCTTATAGGGTTTATTGTTCAACCATGAACCCCAGACCTTTCAGATTCACCGTGTGTTCGTTCGAGCACCTGTCCCAACAATAGGTTAGTTGGAGGGTATATCGTTGTTATTCCGTTTTGCGGGGCGTTCGCGTGCACGGGGCATGAACGGGCATGAACTCGCATGCACGGGCATGAATTCAAAAAATGAAGTATCTGCTCACAGTATTCTCGTGATACCGTGTCCGAATGTTTCATAATCTTTTTAAAAAACAACCTATCCCAAGAATAGGTTCCCACAGCGTCCTCTCCCCTAGAGCTTAGGGGTAGGTCTTTGGGGTTCAGTGCGAAAGAAACACACGGTGTAGTCTCTCTGTTTCGCCTCTAGGGAGGTAGGTAGGCTCTTGTTTTATTATATTTCTTGTTTTTCGGGCTTAAGGTTTAGGGTTAGGGTTTAGTGTTGGGGTTTTGAAGCAGTCTTCAGAGGAGCGTGATGGCCCTATTCGATAACTCTGTTAATCGTAGCAGTAGTATAGGCTAGTATGAAAACAAAGAAAGAGGTCAAATCATACATAAAGGTTCCTGCCTCATATATATATAGAGAGAGAGAGAGCGGGCTTGAGAGAGATGCAAGGTGCAAGATGCAAGATATACCTATATAGGAATATGGACCCTTAGGGTAAGTCCTGAGTCACGAACCATCAAAACCTCCCTATGCCTGTGCGCCTTAGGACAGTGGGGGCCACCAAGGTCCCCCCCCCCCCCCCCCCCCCCCCCCCCCCCCCCCCCCCCCCCCC